>JAPEIX020428331.1:0-13716 GCA_026122405.2 Zoanthus sansibaricus
ACACTAATCCTGTCATTCCACACCCTCAAATCAAGGATAATCCACTGAATGGGAGTGTCATACTCAATGTACCCAAACTTAAGAGCTTTTTTCTGTAATCAATCTATTTGATCAAGATATTTAGTGTATGATGCTACTGTCCAAACTCTTACAATACAATAAGTAAAAATGGACATAATTAGTATATTAAAGAGAAAATGCAATTCACATGTAGAATAGCCATTAGCTTTACATACTCTGAGAATAGTTAACATATTGGAGAAGCTTAAGTTCCTTAATATAAAAATCAAGATGAAAAAGCTCAGTGATGATTGCCATTCTCTGTTGTCTGAGTGCCATCCATACATTGATAGTAGTTAAACAGTCCTACAGAGACATTTAATTATACGTTTCTACTATTATGCGATAAAACGACTGATTACCTGTCGACAAAAAGGCTCGTGTTACTTACTTTAATGTACTCCTGACGAGGTGAAACGGTGACTTTAGTTTTCGAGGGTGGTTTGGTAACATAGACCAGTTTGGTTCGGATTTCAGGTGCTTTAGTAACATAGACAAGCTTTGTTCGGATCTCTGGGGACATAGTAACGTACTTAATTTTGGTTACAATCTCCGTCTGAAGAGGGTAAAAAGTTTTGGAAAGTGAATCAGTTGTTGCGTTGTAAATTGACGACAAGAACTAGAATAATGATGACCTTGACGATGACTATTGAGATATTACATAATAAATAATAATAAATTAAGACTTTATTTATAGTTGTCAAGTCTTCTAGCTGGCCAAAGGCCTACTAATTGGGGACACTATCTTGACCACTCAAAGGTGGACGGAGACTGATCAACTGTCGACACCTGATGAGGATAATGATTGCGAAGACGGTGGCGATGATAATGCTGATGAAGGTGATGATGTGATAATGATGAAGACAATGATGGTGGTGAAAATGATGAGGATGATGATGATGATTACAATGACCACGATAAACGATGGTGATGATGACGCTGATGATGATGCTGATGATGAAGGTGATTGTGATGAAGCTAACGATGATGATGATGATGATAATGATGATGACGCTAACGATGAAAAGTATAATGATGATGAAAGTGATAATAATAACAACAGTGATGATGGTGGGAATGATGACAGTGACGACGATGACAATGGTGATGATGAAGGTAATGACGAAGGTGATGACGACGATGAAGGTGATGGTGATGACGTTAACGATGATAATGATGATGAAAGTGATAATTATAACGACAGTGATGGTGGTGGAAATGATGACAACGACGACAATAACGATGGTGATGATGACAGTGATGATGATGATTATGCCGATAACGACGACGATGAAGGTGATGGTGATGACGCTAACGATGAAAATTATGATAATGATGATAAAAGTGATAATAACAACAGTGATGGTGGTGGAAATGATGACAGTAACGACGATGACGATGGTGATGATGACGGTGACGATGATGATTATGCCGATGATGACCGCGATGAAGGTGATGGTAATAACGCTAACGATGAAAATTATGATAATGATGATGAAAGTGATAATGCTAACGACAGTGAAGCTGATAGAAATAATGGTGATGGTGATGATGATATTGATTATGACAACGATGATGATGCTGACGATGATAATAAAGCTGGTGGTTGTGGAAATAGTAGGTACGTGGTGGTGAAGGTGATAATAAAGACCATAAATGTTGAAGCAATGGAAACTATGATAAAACTAACGCCAATTCAATTCAATTCATCACAGCTAGTCGAAGAAACAAAAACGCTAAACATGTGATTAGTTATGTGTCTCAACAAAACGTTTAGCGAAAACATGATTTATCAATTATTTTTTAGAAATGATAATCTACTTACTTTAATTTTTTCAACAACTTTTCCCACGACGCTTTCTGTTGCTGTTACAGCCGTCTGAAATCCCTGTCAATGAGACAAATCAACAGCGTGATGACCTTTCGTGATGAAATGATCGATACGATAGGCCATTAAATTTGCATGATGACGTTGTCTTACTGGCACCAGAGTGCTTTGCAAGCTTTCTTTCATACTCAAATTTTTATTCCCTCCGATCTGACTATGTCATACGGTCGTGATGATTGTCACGAAGGCCTACATGCCGCGTTTTGCGTCTGCGTTGGACTGAATGAACTGCGGAGTTGTTTTATCAAAGGAATGGCTTCAAGCACCAAAAAAATTACATAAAACAGGAATAAAACTTACTTTTGCACCAGGTTCTTGCCGTATGTGTATCCAATTTTAGGATTAAAGTTTTTTACGTCTGGGCTCTTCCAAGTTATAAGTTTTTAGGCATTTCTACCCTGCGTGCGTCAGTCGTTGCATTACGAGCGCTACTTAAGTTAAAAATTCGCGCCAAAAACGCCGTTCTTGATCAAATTCACTCACAGAAAATAGACCTTTATCGCAAAGAAATTTTCCGTCTCTTAAGCTCTCTATTAACTGCTACAGGAAGGCTTTAGTACTTGCGCTAGCTAAACACAGTCACAGAATCATTAACTTGGCAGAAATCAATTGCAGATTAACTATCTTCCAGTAGTAGTTGGAACTCATTCTATATACTGACCTCGAAAGGACAGAAAGCTGAGACGGTCAACTTAACTTTTTACACTGGAAAGCTTAAATACTGACGGAGTTGCAGGGGACTATATCTATAGCTGGAACCCAAATATCTTGCTAACTTCCCTTACAATATAGCTGTTAAACATTTTAAATTCAAATTCGGGATGGCACATTGTATATTTATGTATATTATGCTCATGCTTTTGCTTTTGAGCACTCTAAGGATTGGGTGGAGAGTTTCCTAGTGGAACGTTCACTATTTGCACTATCCATTGCTCACTGCTCGCAGTTTGAGCACGCTGGTGACTCCACAATGCAATCCTACAATGTGTAACCGTACATCCTGTGCCCAAGTTCAGGAGCTGCTATAATGCCATTATGGTGGTAACCGGGAGGGCACATTGTATATTTATGTATATTATGCTCAAGCTTTTGATTTTGAGCACTCTGGTGACTCCACAATGCAATCCTACAATGTGTAATCGTACATCCTGTGCCCAAGTTCAGGAGCTGCTATAATGCCATTATGGTGGTAACCGGGAGGGCACATTGTATTTTTATGTATATAAAACAATATACCTCCACTCAATATCATTTCATACGGACATTAATACAGATCTGTTTTGTAGACCAACAAAGAGTTGGTCGACTCATCAGTTAAATTGTATTGCTAGGGTTTATAATTATATACATCAGTAGTATGAAAGTTACAAAATTAAAACTTAAATAACAATAGAATTAGTATTATATATTTGTAAGCTTATGATTGTTCCTTGAAAATGTGATTGAATTCGCTTTTGCCTGCAATTTAATACCAGTCTGTTACATTCGTTTAGCACTGCCATGTGCGGTTTGTTTAAAATATAGAATTCATACGCGCTCTAATTGAGTTTGAATTTATTTTTCACGCGAGTTTTTTTTTTTTTGTTTTTCTTCTTTATTATGTGCATGTTCAAGTCATTCTGACACGTTTACCATGTCGTGTTCGTGCGAATGTCCGTACGTTAATCTTTGAGGGTCACAACTTTCTGATCAGTGATAGTAAAGGAAACATATTTATATAGATAATACCAGAATTTTTCAAGAAACTAATGTGGTAAACATTAACTATGTTTGCATATTTGCAAATCTGCAGGATATGCATTTACTTGAATCTTCTGAACTGTAATTTTAACGAACAAAAAAATGGAACGAAACCGCCAGCGCACTTAAATTCTTTTCTAAACACCAATCAAACACTTTTTTCAACTGAGCCGAAAAACGTTATTTATTGATGAAAACATATGGAAAATTTAAATCTGGTGAAAATAAATTGTTGTCCATAACTGATCCATAACACCTCAAAAGCAAATATGTTGCAAATATCGTACCTAAAAATGATTTAAATTCAGATAGATACATAATCTAAATGAATTTGCTTACCGAAACAAGATATTGTTTTTGAGTGAAAAACAAAACGAAAGATAGCATTAGCTTTCCTATATTGTGTTATTTGCTCAATAATTTAAAATACAATTTGCGCTTCCTGTTTGGATAAAGTCACAATCCAATCAGATGGCCTAATTTCCACGTTACATATAATTAATCTTACTTTATTCTGGGACATTTGGTACTGCTCCCGTTTAAAAAATGTTTTGAGGTTTCACAATTCAATTATAATGATGCAATAAGATTAAAACGTTTTCCCAGATGACAGTGCAAGCTAATCATATTATGTGCAGTTTTAATAATGTAATTACACAGATAAAGGAAAAGCTCAACGTTAATCAGCCAATCAGCAGCTAGTATTTGTTTCCGTAACACTAAGAACTCTACTAAAATAAAAATAAAACTTGTCTTCAAACTTAGACGAATATTTTTCACAACTGGTCATGAGCTATTCTCGACGTTTCCGTTTTTAATGACGTCTCTCAATTGAAAATATCTACAATTTCTATTACGTTGCCCATTTCATAGTTTTTAGTTTGATAAAACATATGAATAACCTCCGTTAGGTATTTTATTCCCATAAATGGTTGCGCTCCAGGTTCACTTTTTCTTGAAATTGAAAGGAAATCATTCGAGAAGCTCTACCCGAGCCGCTCCACAGGATAATCGATCTTCAGCCCATCTTTTCCTCGCTGGCATACTCTTACATAGTTTTAATGGAATCAATGAATGTTTTAATGGAATCAATGAATGTTTGGAATCAATGTAATAGTTTGAGCCTATGTTAAACTTGGGTTTCCGTAGCGTTTTACTTATTTTGCAGTTTATAAACTTTCTTCCAGCTACTTCCATTTAAATTGATCAAAGTGTACCTTACACTTTCCTTTTAACCTTTAAGATTAGCAATAATTTGCTCCATGTTGGTTATTGTCCTTCGTGATATTTCAGTGTGTCTGATTTTAAGCAAGTTACTTTTTTGACATTCTATAGTATTTATGTCTTGCTCAAGGCGTCTGTTGCCCACGGTGTTCTCTGTCGCCCCATGTAAGGTAATCCGGAATCCAGAACCAAGAAGCTTTTGGACCTTGGAATCCGGAATCTACGGACATGGAATCCGGAATCCAGCTACTAGAATCCGGAATCCAGCAACTTTTGGGCCGTCGAATCCGGAATCTATGGACATGGAATCCAGAATCCACGGACATGGAATCCGGAATCCACAGTGTGGAATCCAGTATCCAAGGCTATCTTGGATTGCCTTACATGGGCCGATCTCTGAAAGCTTTCATCTTCTCCTACAGTAGTTTCGTTATTGTTTTACCAGTTTTGGATATCCGCATCACAAACTGTTTTGAGATCACTGGTGATAGTTGGGAGAGCAGATGGGTTTCTGTTGAAAAGCAATTGTACGTTGGCTCCCATTGCCGTAATTGTAAAGGAACTGTATGAACGACCTTCAATGAGAATGGTGGTCATTTGCCGCACTTGATTGTTGCTGAAATATATATCTCCTTTTTTGGTTACTTGGGACAACGTATCGTAGTTTTTCCATTTGCCTTTATAATCTTGTTGGGTATTAGTAGTATCTTCATCCAGCATTTTTAATCTTGTCTGAAGAGCAATATTCTTTCCGAAACCACGAGAAAACTTTGTTGTTGAAGCTTTATATTCAGCAACCTTCTTTGGTTGAGAATCCATGATAGCAATGTCTTCTAACGTTTCCATTTCGCCGTCAAGGGTAGCCATGCCAATTTCATCTAGATCACAATTTGCTTTAGGTTCAGCAATTAATGGCCGGTTGAAATGTGGCACTTTTTCCTTTTCTTCTAAAAGGCTTGAAACATTTTGCTCCAGTTTGGCTATTTTAGTTGCTAAATCTTTGGTAGTCTTGATTATTTTCATCAAATTGCCTTGATAACATTTTCCGTTAAATTCGGTTGTGGACTTTTTTCCACAACTGACCGTGTAATGTGATGGCGTTATAACTCTTCCAATTGTTTCCGTTTCCCATAAATTTTCCTGAGTACTGCTAGCTTCAAGTACTCCAGCAGTGGTTATTCTATAGTTGCTTGTTTGGTTAATAAAGGATATAAATTCACCATTAGATGTAAGATCCCAGAAGATGGTCAGGCTCCCGTCTTTTTTCTGTTCACGATCTCTAATGAAAGCCGGAACCCCTATGTGTGTCCTTTCAAGTCTATTTAATGCAGATGTGCTCCATAATTGTTCCTGTTTGAGGTCTTTACCGACACTTGGGCTCCATGGGTCTTCCCATTCAAGATTATTTACGGCAGTTGTGTTCTGTAAGAGTTCCTGTTCAAGATCTTTGCTGAAAGTTGTGTTCCAAGGATGTTTCCATTCAAGATTATTCACAACGGAAGTTGTGCTCCGTAAATGTTCCTGTTCAAAATCTTTACCGAGGGTTAGGCTACATGGGTCGTCCATGCATTCAAGATTAGTTACAGTAGTCGTGCTTCGTATTTGCTCCTTCTCGAGATTGTTGACAATAGTGGGGCTTAGAGGGTGTTCCCATTCAAGAAAACTAACGGCAGTTGAGTTCCATTCGTGTTCCTGTTCTTCATCGTTTTTGAGAGTTGCGCACCATGTGTTTTCCCATTCAAGATTGCTAACAGTAATTGTGCTGAATATGTCTTCCTGTTGAAGATATCTATTGTTAGTTGGACTCCAAGTGTTTTCCCAATCCAGATTTCTATAAGCAGTTGGGCTCCATACTCGCTTCTGTTCATCATCTGTAATGAAAGCCGGGCTAGAAGTGTTTTCCCATTCAAGATTTCTAACGGCAGTTGAACTCCATATGTATTCCTGTTCAAGATCTTTAATGATTGTCCGGTTCCGTGAACATTCCTTTTCTAGATTTCTAGAGGTAGTAGGACTCCGTAGATATTGATGTTCAGCAATCATCGAGTTGTCGCCAAAATTGTTTGATCCAATGGGAAGTTCTTCGAAGGCGGCCATTTTTGATGTATCTTCATCCCTACCTTGTTTAGTTTGCCTCAGTGTTGCCTGAGAAAGAGTATCGAGGCGTGTATTGACCGTTTCTCTAGCTTTATATTCACTTTCAAGTTTATTGAATTCTCTTTCAAGGGTTTTCGTTCTGGTTTGAAGGTTATTGTTTGCATTTCTTGATTGACTATCTTGGCTTTTATAGTCTTGAGTTAGCTTTTTCAATGACGCTTTGTTATCAGGAAACTGGTAAAAATATTGGTTCGCTTTCTTATCATCTTGTAACTTAGAGGTGAATCCTTCTGGCTTATCTTTTCTACCTTCATGTTTAGTCGTTATGTGTTCATGTTTTGTATTGATTGTTTCAAAGTCAGTAATTATTGATTCATTTAAATGTAAAACACCTTCTTTTTCACTTTTGATTTTTGCAATAAGTTGCTCCATTTTGGTTATTATATTTTTCAATTCTTCCCTCTCTCTCCACTTCATCAAGTTGTAGTAATGGCACTCTTCCTTGACTTTAGCTGCAAATGTTTCTTCGCTACTGATCCCGTACTCTGAAGACCATGAGAGTGATTCCGACCTTTTCATTTCTTGAGTTGCATCATCAACATTAACCTGGCCGGATTTCTCCTTTACATCAGTAATTTCTGTTTGGTATGAACGAACAGTGCTTTCTTTTTCACCTTTCACAGTAACAGTACTCTGCTCCAGTTCGATTACTTCAGAAGTTGTATCTTCAGCGTTTCTGTGTTGAAGCACTTCCTCCGTTCTAATCATAGACTTCTGTTCATTAATTGTGTTCAAATTCTCAGGATTTGTTTCCACTCCTTCCTTTTCGAACGCTGTCAAAGTGTTTCCAGCATTATTGGAATGTTCCTCGACTTTGTTCATTTGTAATGCGTTAGTTTTATCGTAATTTGAATGTGTTTGCGCCACAGTGGTAATTTGCGACAACGAATTGCTTTCTTTTTCTACAGTTTCGCATTCATTGTTGACTTCAGTGTTTGTGATTTCTTTCTCCAGCATATTTATTCGGACTTGAAGAGTATTTTTCTCCACTTTATATTGCTCAAGTTTCTTTTCATAATTCTGAGTTAGCTTGGTTATTGAAAGTTCATATTCTTTGACCTTCGCTTGATGGGAATCCAGAATAGATTTCTTTTCCTCTTCTAACCTGGTAATATTTCCATCTAACTCTCTTATTTTGCCTTGAAAAACTTCAACCTCGATTTTATATTGGCGAACGTTTATTTCATATTCTTGCGTTAGCTTTGTCACTGTAATCGTGTGTTCTGAAATCTTCTCTTGCAAAGAATTTGTGAGAGCTTTCTTTTCATTTTCGATCATAGCGATGTCTTGTTCCAACATGTCTACTTTTCTTTCAAGCTCTTCAATCTGTTTTTTATATTCGCTAATTTTTGTTTCATACTCTTGCGTTAACTTTGTTGTTGTAATATTGTGTTCCGAGATTTTCTCTTGTAAGGAATTTGTGAGAGATTCCTTTTCAATTTCCATCATAGCAATGTTTCGTTCCAACGTATCTATTTCCCCTTCGAGTTCTTCAATTTTGATTTCACATTGGCCAAGTTTTGTTTCATATTCCTGTGTTAACTGTATTGTTGAAATATTATGTTCTGAGATTTTTTCTTGCAAGGAACTGGCGAGATTTTTCTTTTCAATTTCCAACATAGCGCAGTCTCGTTCAAACACATCTAGTTTTCCTTTAAAAGTTTCCATCATGATTTCATATTGGCCAATTTTTGCTTCATATTCTTGCGTTAGATTTGTTGTCGAAACGTTATGCTCTATTATCTTCTCTTGCAAGGAATTGCTAAGAGTTTTCTTTTCAACGTCCAACATAGCAATGTCACGTTCCATCACATCTATTTTCTCTTTATATTCTTCATTCCTGATTTCAAATTGATCAATTTTTGCTTCATATTCTTGCGTCAGTGTTGTTGTCGAAACGTTTTGCTCTATCATTTTCTCTTGCAAGGAATCAATGAGAGATTTCTTTTCAGATTCCAACAAAGCAATGTTTCTTTCCAAGATAGTTATTTTACCTTCAAGTAGTTCTTCATTTGTTCCATGCTTTTGCGTTAGCTTTATTGTTGAAACTTCAAAGTCTGTATTTCTTGCTTGGAAGCGATCTGTCATTGCTTTCATTTCGGCTTTTAACTTTGCATTTTCTTCTTCAAGCACAACAATTCTGCCCTCAAGGGAAGTTATATCATGTTTGTACCTGCTACATTTTGTTTCTAGCTCAGTAATAATCGATTGGTTTGATTGAACGATGCTTTTCTTTTCGCTTTCTAATTTTGCAATTATCTGCCCCAACTCGATTACTTTTGAAGTTGTTTCTTCATTATTAGTGATTTCTGTTACCTTGTGCTGGGATTCCCTAGAGATGGAAGTTTCTTCACGACTAACTGTGTATTGCGAATCCTTCGAGAATGCATTCATTTCCCATGAGGTCCCACTAATAGTATTAACTTTAGTTTCACCACCAGTGGTCTGTTGAAAGCTGAAGGCTTGATCTGTATTGAAATTTAACTCTTGAGAAGTCGAATGACTTCGAACAATAGTTGTGCTCGAGGTACTCTCGTGTTCACCAACGAGTAGGTTTTCGTCAAAACGTTTGACTTCCTGACTGTGTGAACTTCCACCAGTAACCCGTTGCCTTGTAGTTGTTTTTTCCCACGTGCTAGCTTGGTTTTCACTTGAAACAACTTTTTCTACTGTGGCTGTTTCAGAAAATTCGTTATGGCTTGTTATACTCTTCTCTGCCATATCTGTTGATGTTTCCTCTTAGATCGCCGTTTGATTTCTTTTCTATCTTGTATTATTTTTGTCTGCCTTTCTAAATTTTCTTTATTTCTGACTGTCTTAGTTTGCGGCCTGAAAGCATAAGGACACAAATGTTGGTATTTTGAAAGTACTACAAATTAAACTTATTATTCAATTTTCAAGCAATAAAACTTTGAAGGTGTCAGAAACGAACAAGTTGTGGTAAAATAAATACCAAAGTTGATTGTCAAACTCACTAATCGTCAGAATCAATTATATCAGTCACCTGTTGTATAAATCCGAACCTCTGCAATAATTTTATCCAATATAGGGAATAGTTTTTGACGTAGTTTAAGGTGCAAGCTAGCAAAATGTTTCTTTCTGATGAGGCCATTCCCAATTATTTTCATGTTTTCAGTTGTTTTCGACCTAAATCTGATAAGGTCGGTCGGTCATTAAAAAAATGGACATATTAATTCGATTGCATAATTTCCGATTTGAGCTTTAGTGTTTTACTTTATCGTAAATTTATTGCTTTGCAGCATAATTGTTGAGTTACATAAAGCAGCTCAGGTTTGTATACTTCTACAGAGTTGCGAGATTAGTGCGCGATGATACTAATGTATTTATAATTCTCCTGGACATAACGGCCTACATAAATTATGACTCACTTGGAATCAGAATAATTTTGCCGAGACTCATTGTTCTAGTTTTTGGCTGTTTCAGCCTCAATTTGTTCTAAATTTGTTTTTGTTTCTGTAAGTGGTTTGAAATAATAAAAAATGTCGAAATAAAAAGACAAGGAATACAGAAACAGTGCTGGTCGTCTGAGGACATTTAGTATCACATGAATACGTGTATCATTTGGGACCATAGTAGATATACTAAATGTAAAACGGTGCTTCTTTTTTTTACTGTGCACATTGCGAACGTAAATTACAAGATTCTGTAAAGTTTCATCTAGAAACATTTTTACTTTTTTTTCAGCCTCAACCTCAGCTTATTCTTAAATTGCTTTTAATTTTTCCCCAATCTGACCCTCATTGTTCTTATAAAGTTGTTCATATATATAAAAAAAACGTGAAACTTGGATGCATAATAAGCTAGCCAATCAGCAGCGCAAAACTTGCAAATTTGGGCAACTATTTCTCAAAGACAATTTATCCAAAGTCTGAAATTTCGGAACTTTATTCGTTGAATTGATCTCTTTAGAAATATAAAAATTAGTTTCGCTTAGTCATAGTCACATTTTATAGTCACATCTTGTTGTTGTTGCTGTAGTGGTAACCTGTTCTTTATAATCAGAACTTTCCAGTATTTACTGCAACACCATGTGTTACATGCTAGAAACGTTCGGGATATCGACTTCCTGCTGATACAACCTGCTTTATTCCCTACGAGCTTTTTATGAATTCAAAAATATCAAAATTTAAAATTATTTTTGATTTGAAAAATTTGTTATTATGGTGAACATTCAATTGTGAGTTTCAAATTGGTAACAAATTATCAATTAATGTTACGTTTTAAGGCTTTTATCGAAATATTTATTGTTTTCTCGAGAGCAAAAATGCGATGTATTGTCTTTATATACATATTTAAGTATTAAAATTCTTCTTTCAAATTGTGTAATTTTAAATATACATGTTAAACTAAAATTACTTACTTTTCGAATCTTTATTTGAAAGCTTTCTATATTCTCGTAAATTCCTTTATGTACTATTTTCTTCCATTTTGCCTTTTGACTGTGTTTTTTTTTCAATTCCTTGAATTGTTCTTGCTGTTAACTAAAAATAAGTGAGTCCTTAGTTAATGTTAAAAAATTCGTCTTTGTTTAATTTTGTTTTAAGTGCGTATGAGAAGTTTGCTTTTCTTGCCTTATCGTTTTACTTTGTTCTTTTTTTGAAAAACAAAGTCATTATAGCTGCCAAAATTACTATCACTTTCAGAATCAAATCTTTACAAAGGACATTTTAAAACTAACATACCTTAAAGATGAAGTTGCTTCAACCTTGATTTTTTCTCTCAAGTTTTGGTTTCAGATCATTTGTAATCTAATTTGCTAACAGCCATAAATACTGTAAGCTGTTGCATTTAAAGAAGAAATTCTTTCGCATGTAAGCTTCCATCCACATGAAAGAAAAGTTCGCATACTTTGGCAACAGCCTCGGCATCACGCTTATGAGTTGTTCGTCATCAAATTTGTTGCGGTAAGCCAATCGGTCAATAATGCAACTAGTGACTCTGTGGGCTATGAACTTTGATTACTGGTGGAGTGGATGTGTCCTAAGACAGTCAGTTTACTTTAAGAACATTTTTTAAAAGCAAATCAGATAAAATAATACAAAGCAATACATAATTTAACTAGTCCTGATAAAACATCTCACCATAATATAAAAGCAGAATAATGACTATTTCGTTTCAAGTCGCAATAAATAACGCTTAAAAATGCTTTTAAAATACAATTTAATATGAATTTAAACCACCCGCTTCATTACAAAAATAACTTAACACCCACTAAGTAACAATAAGTAAACACCTACAATTACAACTGTTTTTTGTACTAGCTATTCAAATACTATAAGTTTATAAGCTGCAAAAATGCAAATCGAATCAGACCGCGCTAAAACTTTCTGATGACGGAGCCGCAACTTCGCCTCCAGAAACTTAAAGTTAAAACTTTAGACATTATCCGTTTCTTTAATTTTTTTTACCTAGCTCTGGCACATTAACCATCGAGCTCTCTTGTAGGACCGAGAAAGTCACTTTTATACGTAAATAACATTATAAATTTTTGATACAAGTGCAATAAACAATCACAGTATGGTTTATTCAAATGTAACGACAACTTGTTTGCCCCCTCTGTTAAAAGCTTATACTAAATTTAATAATCAGAATAAAGCAACATTTCAAACGTTTAGTGATTACAAAAGCTCTGAAGCTTGATTCGAAAACTTAAAAAAATAAGAAGCATTTGTAAAACTGTGTTTTCAAAAAGTGATTCATCCGTGATATGTTTTTGCCAGTTATTATTTTAGTTCAATAATAACCTTTATTAAGCCAGTTTAATAAATAAGAAGATTCGCCGGTTTTCAAAATAAAAAATATTATATAATTTGATGAAAAAAGTCCTTTTTTCACTACAAATATAAAAATAAGGCGTAGAAACAATTTTAGCGGCAAAAACTGATAGTCTCAAAAATTGAAGACTATTAAAATTTGAAATTAACTATAATATAATATTAAATGAATGCACAGCAGAGGAACCAACGCTTTTAAGAAAATAAAGGTGTTTGCATGTTACTTTACGTGTTTTTTTTCCCACAGCTACGTGAAGCGAAAATTATATAAACAATAACTTGATAATGGTTTTAAAAAATTAAAGTCTCAAAAAGATTCGAACACGAAAAAAGCTTTTCTTTTTTTATTTTCTGTTTAATCTCTTTAGAATAATTGCAGCACTTATTCTTTATTTTGTGGCGTGGCATACTTGCTAGTGTTAAAACTTTGCATGGAAATTTTAATGGTTGTGAAATAGGTTCATGTTAATTTTGTTACTTGACTATGTTACATTGCATTAAGGTCTACACTTAAATAGTAAATTATAAACTTGAGATTTTTATTAACTTTAATCCTATTTAGCCTTAAAGCAGAGTATTGTGGGTTTCGTATAAGTCGTATAAGTCTCCACAAATGAAATAAAGAAATCGTACTTTCGAGAAAGTTGTTATGATAGCATCATTTTATCAAAGTTACCGCTGACCAACTTAGGCAAGTTAAGATTAAGAAGGCTTGCGTAGTTCTTGATTTATGGACATCGAACTGTCTTTTGTGAAAATCAATTTTAATTTACTTTTGGGAGTTTGCAAAGTTGTAGGAAAATAGCTAATGAAATACTAACTTTTTGCGTTTCTATTTACTTTAATATCACT
>JAPEIX020429197.1:0-13713 GCA_026122405.2 Zoanthus sansibaricus
TTGGTTGCCAAGGTAACAATAAAATAGAGAGACTATTTTTTGGCCTTCACTATTGATTATGTTTACTGACATGAAATCATACTCCCGAAAAACTACCAAATTAAGAAAATAGATTTTGGGTGTACTCCCGCCTTAAGATATGGATGAAAAAAAAACATTCCGATAAAAATTTGATATTATTAAAAACAGCGCATTGAACGTGTTACCATATTTGGTAACGGTTTTCGAAGAGGTTTTTCGTTGATAACGGATAAGGATAACCTTCGCCATTTTGAGCAAATTTCCTCCACAGTTTAAGTTTAGAACTATTGAAACTACACAATACGAAAGCGTCAAACTCTTTTTTGTCCTAACTAAAGATTTTTCCATTTGCTTTCTGTATCAGATGGGATTACCAGTTTTTCGTGAATTACATTTTATGATAAATCATAAATTTCGCCCATCACAAAACTTAGCTATTACAAAAGGAAAAATTTTAAAAAAATCCTTTGAAAACACTTTTCATATCATTAATTTGTTGTTTGAAAAAGTTGTTAAAATAAAAGTGATTCTTATAGCGTCTTAAAATGGTATCTTGTAATAAACATTTTTATCTCGAAGCGTGTATTATGCAGTTCGTCTTGACGATTTTGGCCTCGCCGATTTCTTTTAAAGCTGCAAGTATTGGGTATACAATTCGTTCATAATCAGCCATGAATAATAGTCCGATTTTATTTGCCTGTCGTGCAATTAAGAGGAAAAATTTAACTAAAAATGAATAAATAAATCATTAGTTGTCTTGAGATACACGAGGTTTGCCATTTGATATTGGCAAGGGTAAATTCATATTTCAGTTGCCAACACTATATATTCAATAAAAAAAACGTGCTCTGACAGGAATGAAATTAGTTGTTGAGAGCATGACAGATTTTTTTCCTATTTTCAACCTAGTAGCTAGTTTTTCAACTTTAGGCATTTATATTTTAGCCTCACATTCTGACAGAAATTTAAGAATAAGCAATAGTTTCAATGTTCATGAAGCGGCCGGTTATAGTCTCCGATTGATGTCATGCTGTCTGTTTTCTGGTCTTTCTCTTATGAATAATTCTGGTTTGAGGAGACCACCACACGCCGGCGCACTATTTAATTTGTATTTCAAAGAAGTATATTTCTATTGGAGTACTGCTCACTCATCTTCTCAAAATATTTTACTTTTAAAACTAAGCAAAATTAATGGGTATGGATGAGCGAAACCACATGTTTCGGAGACAAAGAACGTCCGAATCTTCTTCAAGCAGCAGCGATTCAGGAATAAAACTCTCAGCAGATAGTTTTTCACAAGAAACCTGTTTTTATTCAACGCAGAGCAAGCCTGTTAAACACTATCTTTTCCATTATAGCCTCAAAGCAGAACCCATGACGCTTTTTACAAGCAAGGCATTGCTGTATCCGAAACAAACCAACAAGAAATTCATCTCGGCGATTATCCATTTTCCTGTGTTCAACAACAAAGGCAAATCACAAACTTATTACAAGAGCGCTATCTGTTTTGTGCCACATCAAAAACACAAACCAAAGATCACCTCAAAGACGATGGTAAACACATTTGAGACAAAACAAACTTTTCGAAGCAATGTAAGGTTCTTGCAGAAAGGATAAGACAGTTTGTGCCTCGCCTGCTTCATTTTTAAATTATAATATCTTGTTCAAGAGCGAGTATTGGCGACATGCATGCAGCTGTCTATGTGGATATTGAATAACAAACCATTTATTTCTTTCTACTGATGAAAACAAAACTTTTATTTTTTATGTAACAACTTTATTAATTTAAGACGTTTTTATTTACTTCAGAGAGTAGAATAAAGAAAGTACATAGATAGGAGTCCAGTTTAGTTATGGACTTTAAAAGTGACATCATTCTCTGACTTTTTTTTGTCTTAAAAAACCCTTTACATTCGTGTAGCTCTTTGAACGGCAAGATTTCATGAAACTGCTAGTGCTTGGCAACAACTTTCTTACATTAAAACGAATTATCCAAAAAATTACTCCTCATTTTATATAGGTTGCAATATCCAGTTTTTCTCTTCGACCAAATTTGTAACATCCTTTAATTATTTTCACATTGAGTTCAGTTTGCATGCAGCCCGTCTGTCGACGGCAATATATTCTTAGAACATTTGTGAAATGAGATCAAGATTTTTTTCTGAATGAGAATAAATTAAATTTAAAAACTGTAAATAAGCTTCGACTCATTCGAAAAAAATAAACTTCTCAGACTTTAAAATTTTAATAAGCCCTAATTCCCTATAGTCAAGATCAAGAGAGCAAAATTAGTATGTTTTTAAAACATATTTAGAAACAAAAAGTGTGAAAGTTCATGTGATCACAATATGAAAATTAAGAAGAAAAGACTTAAGGCCAAATAAAATAAATTCGCAGTTTCCCATCAGAATTTTTCAAAAATAAATGAGACATGCGTTTTTTAAGGAGATTTACCAGTTACAGTAACAAGCATGTGTGATAGAGTAAAATAACATTGCAAATTTAAAAACAGCAACTCTTTATTGATATTTACTTTATATACATTTGATCATTCTCTACCGGAAAATATTTCATCAAACCAATGTTGAAAATTGTAATTTTATCCTAGTATTATTATTTATTTGTAAAAAAAAAAAAAAAAATTGACGCGGCGGCTTTTTTGCAATGCCGGCGCTGATGAGAAACTGGGAATTTATTTTATTTGGCCTTATTAGAACATTTATACGCGTCCGATATTTTTAAAGCAGTGTTCGGACATGCTTTTACGGAAAACTTTGCAGGAAGCGCAACCTCATACGATATTGAAGAAAATTTAATATATATTCAAATTTTCACATTTTATAGACATGGCCAATCTGATTTCGAATCAAGCTTAAAGAAGGAGTGCACATCAAATGGCTAAATTCTGTACTTAATCAGCAAATGACACATGCAAAACTTTCTTTATCTTTGTAGTTTTTGTTTTCACATTACAATTTCACGTGCACGTGCTTACAGATTATTTTTAAAATTCCTAGATGTACATTGACACTGATGATCAGTATAGCGTTTGTAACGTCGAAAAATGTCTATCAAAAATTTTCAATATTAAAAGTTTTCGTCATTACTTCATTACAACTAATAGGTTTTTTTCTCAAAAATTTCTGCAACACAGCATTGATAACAAAGTGTTAATCCGAGTTTGTTGTTCTACTGGATAACCATTGCAGTTAGTCAAGAGTCATAAACCTTTTGGTTTCTTTTTAAACTACCTTGAATAATTTCGATGATAACATTGTACGTAATTCTATATTGTATATCCTTGTTAAATATTGATGTAAAAATGTCGTTAAAAACTTCTGTAAAAGCAGAAATTGCCAAAAATGTAACGCTTGTAACTAATGTTCTGATTATAAACGAAAAAGATAAGGCTAGAAAACAAAATATAGTTTTCTTAAATCTATATATAACCAATTTTTACATTTATAAGTATGAATATATTTAGTTTAAGCATTTGACTGGCTGAAATCCTTAAAATGATTTTAGAAACGTTCAAAAGTTAAGACATTCAGTTCCAACTGCTGTTTTGTTTTGAAACTACAAAAAAACGACCAGTCAGAAGAACACTCGGCAATTTTACAGTAATTGTTTTAATATTCAAATACATCGACTGCATGAGGTAATTTGTATAGTTACTAATTAAACTTATTAGAATCTGTAAACTCTCTTGAATTTGAATAATTTTTGTTGCATTGTAAATTAAATATTTAACAATGAGCTGCTCAGTAGCAATATTGTGAGGTCCAATTAAATAGCCTCAGCTAAATTGGCTGAGCTGTGAGAAGTGAGTCATTTGATATGTTGCATTCAGGAGCCTTAAGCTATTTTTAAAAATGCTTGGACTATCATATTGAACTTTTTGTTTTACTCAAAACTACAGTACAGAGTTATTAGCGCTGCACATCTTTCTTTGAATTACTCACGAGTTCAACTTGTCAGCCGTCATGGCAAAATTATTCTCCAGCGGAGGAAAAGTTCAGTACCCGATAAAGTGAGTATGACAAAATCAATGAACACGAGTATTCGTTTTAATTTTTTTACTTCATTTCGTATTTTAATAATTTTGCTAAATGTTTCGATTCAGTCTCTTTTTCCCATAATATCTAATAATTACAAGTTTAGTTTTTTTTTAATGACATGCTATTGTCGGGAATTTATAAAATACACAGCAAAGATCTTTTTAACTTTTCTATTATTAAAGGCACCATTTCTTTCCGAACCGAAGATGAAATTTTAAATCCCCAGACAAATCGGCGCTGTTTCTATCTCACTCGCCATGTTTGTGCTGAAACATTTCGGTTTCAATAAACTAACTGGAAATTATTTTTAAATACGCTATGATGAATCAACTTATGTCAGGAAATTTAATTTGAGAATCGCAAATCTCCATTCTCTTGAGCAATGCATTTTTCTTAATCTGTTCACATTCATAGCTTTAGGTTACTTATTATAGAACAGTAAGAATACAATAATATTCATTTTTAAATGAAACCTTAAAAGGTTTCTTTCTTCTGTCCTATATATTTTGACAACAGAAATGAATATCAAATGTATTTATCTCTAGAAGTATTACGTGACATTAAGAATATCCTTACATTTCCTGCTCACAGATCATGTGAGAAAGTTTTTTATATATTGTAATGGTATATTGATAGTTATGTAGTGAAATGGTTGTCTTGGTTGCTTTGAAAAAAAATCATTTTTTTTTAAAAATAAAGTACGAAGTTTAGAATTTTATCCATGTATATGATCGTCAGAAAATTTATTCTCAAATATAGAAAGCCTGAATTATTTTTATGTTTGCTAAATATTATCATGGTATTTCAAAGACATTTTTCATTTTCAAGTAACATTGATAAATAACCTTTAGTAGTATAATATTAACGGCAAAACAACGTCACCTGGGAGAGCTGCATACAATAATTGGCGGAACATCTAAATGTGAATAGCAATTAAAAGATAATTCATAGCACAAATCATTCGAAACAAGACTGCTTTGGTGCGCCAATATTACTTTTTAAAATAACTCTATCAATATAGATTAAGGTTAAAATGCTAATGGCAAAGTATATATAAACTTCTAAGATAGACTTTCGAGACCGATACTCGTTTCCGGCTGAAAAGTTCGTATCAGAGCGGCATACTATACAATCTTTTGTCTTTTTCAAAATTAAACTCTATTTTAATGTTATTCAAAAAATATTACTATCCACCAGAACAATAAAATGATGGTTTAATAATCTGTTTCACGGTAACTCAAAATTTCAAACTTTTTGCAAACAGCAGCCAGAAATAATACGTTTTAATGGAGCCGAAACTAATTGTAGAATTGCACACAATTTAGACATCCTGCTGATGAACAGTAACTGTTTTGCTATTTTTTTCAGCAGCATTATAGTTATGTCTGTTCAGATATCTATTTACCATAAACCTAAACCTAAAATTTGCGTGGCCGCTATATTGAGTTTCGAGATGAAACTATTTGTAAATGTATAGTAGCCTGAAAACACTTCGTTTTACCAAGTTTTGCTTCATTTTTAGATGTTCTGATGGTCAGTTCTGATCTAATACCTTTATACCGCGTCCTCTCTGGTGAACTGCAGTCAGTCTGTTTTTAACCTGAGAATTTCAGCACAAGTTTGCTGAAAACGATTTTGAAAAAAAAAACATTCTTTTGGTTTCTAATTAGGAGAAAAAGACTTAGTATAACAATACAAAGTATTTTAAGCAGTCGTATCATATCATTGCTCATCTAATGGATTAGAATTCGCTGAGAAATACAAAGTCAATTGTTATTCTTTCGTGGTTTTTGCCAGCCATGTTTGTCGAATGAAGCAGAGGGAGTGCGGCTCATTCCTCAAAGCCAATACTCTCGAACCTTATGAACTCAACAAAAGAGACCTATAAATATCATATTTCCTACTTTTTTTTTTTTTTGACCTTAACCTTTTTAATTTTTTTATAACTGCTTATTTACTATTTAAACGCCATATCATATTTCGTTTATCGTTTTTTGACAAGCTTGACATGCCATATTTCGTTTTCATATATATATATTACTCATGTTTGTGTAAAGATTTCCTTATAACCTGATGAAGGTCGTTGTGGCTGATCGAAATGTAGTTACTAAATTATATTTTCGTTGTTTATCAACTTTTCTTATACTTTTTATAACATTATTGTTTGGTTGACTTAGGTCCGGCCCGGATCGAAAGATACAGAGTACACGGGTTTTGCTACAACATTTTTTCAAGCATTTCTTAAGGGGTTTTGAATGTTTCTACAAGGAGTTTTCCAATTTCATTTTCTGTAATCTTTGGGGGCTCCATTTTTGTTTTTGAATCAAAACAGTCAAAATAGCAAAAATAAACTTTGCTACGCGCGACCACCTATTCTCCCGCCGAATTTCCCCACTTTCAAACGTGACAGCGCCACAGCAGTGTTGACCGGCTAGTCAACAATTTTCGAGATGTTGACCAGCCGGCAACATTTGTTTTAAAGAATAATCTTAACACGTCTTTTACTGTGGTTTCAGACCCTGTGAGAGCGGTATTGTTCTGTTGGCTATTAACGATCTCATTCCAAGTCCCGAAGTCCCGGATGTAATTTGGATTAAGATCTTCTCCATGTTGTCATTCAGAGATCGTGTGAATGCATCATTTGTCTGTCGTAAGTGGAACGCACTGTGTAAAGATGCTCAGTTTTGGAGAATGATTAATTTTTCAAAATATGACGTAAACAGCAACATAACCGATAATGTTGTTAAGACAGTAACCACTCGCTGTTCGAACGCCTGGGGCATCCGAAGTGTCGACTTGTCAAGTGAGATCTGTAGTCCAATCACCGATAAAGCTTTGCGCCACGTGGCTAAATATTGTCCATATTTGGAGCAGTTAAATCTGGCAAGACGAAAAAATATTTCCGATGTCGGCATCAAATCACTGGCTTCAAAATGTCAAAAGCTAAAAAAACTGAATATTGATAACTGTAACAGAGTAGGAGATAACGGGTTGAAGACTTTGGCTTCTAATTGCTCTCAACTTGAGACCTTAATCATTTCCAGATGCAAAAGTGTTACCGATAAAGGTCTTACTGCAATTGCTAGAAGTTGTGCTAATCTTCGCGTGTTGAACATCGCTGGCTGCCGTAGTGTTTCAGACAAGACCATGCTTGTGCTTGGCCAGCACTGTCCAAACCTACAAGAAATTAACTTGAAGGATACAAACCAGATTACCATATATGGTATTGAAAATCTGTTCCGGAACACACCACGCATGACGCATATTACACTGGGTATCATCCGGGATAGCGAGAGTACCATAGCTGCTCTTCAAATCATTGTGGAGCACTGCCAGCACTTGCAATTTGTAACTTTTCAGCACTTTCGAAATCCAAGAGTTCAAGGCGGAGTTCGCAAAATTAACAAGAAAAAACTTGCTCCTTTTATAAACAACTTGCGAGCTTGCGTGGTGGCACAACATGTCTAAAAACACTCTATCTGACATCCACCTGATATACTTCTACTAATCAAGAGCCCATAATATATAATTATATCTGTATTAGAAAAAAAAATAATAGCCGGAAAGCGTTTTTATACTTTTACAAAAACTAATTTGAAGTGCAGAGGTACAAACTGAGCTGTTTAAAGCTTTTTTAAAAGTTTGACTCCATCACTAAGCTCATCAAAAATGTATACACTGCCCTGCCTCTCTGTCCTGTCCGTCAGGGATATATTTAGCAGGTACCATGAAACTCGAGGATCTGGATGGAATAGGAATAAACTTTATTGGCATGACTTGTACCTTTACAAGTATTGCTAAAGTTATAATTTACACACATGTTAATCAAATTACGGCGATGGAATGGTGGGATCGTGCAGGGCCCTCGGCCTCCCAGATAATGTTTTAAAAATGCCCACCTTGTTTCCCATAAAAGTATTTGCAATTTTAGATGCAGTTTTAGGGAATCTAGAAGTCTAAATTGAGAAGCATACCCTAGCCCATAATCCCCTAGGATTCTCGCGCCCTGGCTCAATTTCATTCCCAGGGCTTTTCACCCTCCACATAGGAAAAAGCCCTGTGACGAGGTTGGCCTTCGCCGCATTTGATTGAGCTTATACGTCACAAAAATTTTATTTGTTAGAGTATTAATTTGGTTATAATATTCAGAAAGAACAAGATAAAAAATGCTTCCATAACGAAATTAAGCATTTTGCCACAAATCAGTGTGATAAAATATTGCCACGGGCATGCTCTGATGATCTTATACAAATTTTTTTTAAAATTGGCTTGATTCCTAATATGAATTGAGCCATGCATGTTTAGAGGGATTTTCATAGTCATTAGAGCATAATTGTGGTAGTATCTCGCCGACAATCTGCACTACATGCTGATTTTTGGCAAGGATACATTTTAGTTTTGATCTCATGGGGGGAAGGAGTTGCCCCCAGTATGTAAACTAAACAAGGTATTTACGCCATGTTACTTAGGTAATTACAGAGTTTGCGGTGTTTTCATTGATGGAGGCTTCACGTATTTTGTAGGCTCTAAATCATCTTGCACGGGGTGATTATAAGCTGCATGGGTAAGAGGAAATTTTCAAAATGTCCTCCTCGCGTTTTTTTAATGTTTTTCATTTTTTTCTGGAATGATGGCTACTTTTTTTATCTGATAACCACTTAAGTAATTTAAATAATAGAAAAATAACCGTTGAATAAATCTTGACAATCCGAAACGAAAAGCATCAGTGTGTTTTTTTTTGTTTAATGCTCTTTTAGTGGCAATAGGCCTGTCCCGAATGCGATGATCGTCAAAAAGTGCTCAAAATATGGGAAAAAAGTGGTCAAATAGTGCTCAATTTCCGTAAAAAGTGCTTCAAATATAAAAATAGTGCTCGAAAATTTGCTCGCAGCTAAAATAGAATAGTATAAAAATAGAATAGGAGAGACTAATATTTACTTGTTTCTAGCTGTGTTTGCACCATCAAACTACTTGTGAGGTGATCATACAGTTTAACAAGGTTTAAATGCAACAGTCAAGCATGTAGTTTCGAAGTATACAGGATTACAGTCATCTATTAGTGTCTCTTCGATCTATTGTAGCGAGGCATGACAGAGCTTCAATATAATCCTGTAGGGCACTGTCTTGCCGGCAGTCAAAAGCGCTAGAAAGGAGACTAAACACTCGATCAGCGGCTGCTGAGCTAGGTTGTATCAACAGTAGCCGCGTGACTATTGCCGACCAGAAGGGAAGGGTCTGCCTGTGAACAGCCCACCAGCTGACTTTGTCTTCTTCACTTGTCACTGTTACACCTTCCGCGGCAGCCAGATACTGGGGAAGTTCTCTTGCTAAATATCGTTGTTAGCAAAAGGAAAATGATGCCTTTACTTCTTGTATGGCTGCAGTTGGGCGGAGTACTTACAAGTAACTGTATAGGGCAACAAAGACGTGCGGCTTTAAACGCTCTCACGGTGTCGCTGAGTTGGTTTGAAAATCCCTTCCTGAAACAAACGAACCACGATTGCCAACGCTTCTCCCAAACGGGTCTTTCCGTCAAATATGACCAAAACCTCTTCTACGGATTTCAATTCTTCTTTTAACTTTTCTTTTTTTCTTTGTAGTAAGCGAAAATATATGTCTAAATTTTGCTCAAAAGTCAATTAAGTGCTCAAATTCCGCTCAAAAGTCAGTTCAGTGCTCAAGTTCTGCTTAAAAGTCAATTTAATGCTCAAGAGTGCTGAAAAAGCAAAATAGTGCTCCAAACTCGAAAAAGTACTGAAAAAGTGCCCAGCGCAATCGGGATAGCCCTAAGTGGCAACCTTTTTGGTAGGATTGAAAACAAAACGTTCAGTTAGAAACCCTGTCTGTACACGGAGAGCCCTGGAAGGTGCATTGAGTTTGACTCTGTATAATCTCGTACCCAGATCTCCCACGACCGGGCGGGGTGTAATTTGCAAAATGCTGAATGTAGAACGCGACCTACAGTATACTAGGTCAGCGGAAAAACATATATTGCTAACTTTTCTGTAATCGCGGCCATAAAAACTTTCCCTTCGCTCTCGTTGAGTAATTTTAGAGTTAGGGTAAGGTTAATGATTAGCATAAGGTTAAGGTTAGGATTTATTCTTGTAGGGATGTACTTCCGCTGACCTTGTAAACTGTAGTCGCGTTTTGCATTCAGCATAATTACACTCGCCGGGTACGACCCTGAAGTACATGAAAATGAAAAAGCTCAATGATCATTTATATTATTTTCAGTTCTATTCTTGGACAAAATTGAAAATGAAAAACCTGGTCAAAAGAATGAGAAAAGAAAAGGTAGCAAATAATCACATAAAAATGAAAGAAAGTCTCTTATAAGAATAATGCTAGTTCTTGAGATCTCGTCACTAAATTCTTTTTTTTCATGTCTCGAAGTCTCGCACTTTTTTTTTCTCGTCTAGAAGTCTCAGGTTTTTTTCATATCTTAAAGTCTTGGTTTCAGATTATTCATTGCTATCTAGAGTCTCTCGGGCACGGATTTTAAATAGCCGTCTCGGACAGTCTGGGGTTTACTATTCGCTACCTCTAAAAGAGCTGGTTATTATTCTGAGCTTTTATTTTTCATCAGTTCTCAGTTTCCAAAAAGAGTTAGATTAAATACAGTTGCTGACACGTTTATTTATTCTATTTTAGTTTAATTTTTATTCAGTTTTTAGGATTAGTTTAATACCTTTAACTCAGGACATAATATCGAAAGGAATTTAATGTAGACTGTACAGAGATATTTAGTTTTTAAACAGAGTACAGCCAACAAGTTATATAATTAAGATAGTTAATTTCCGGTATAAACGATGCTTTCCAGTTCATGCCCTTTAGGGCCACCCCGCAGTTTAACTGTTCATAGTTCATTTTTCCCGCTCCTATTGAAATGGCTGCTATCCAATGAAGACGTTTTTTATGACTAGATCCTTAAACATGTGTTAGAATCAGATAACATAAAAATTGGCTGACGGTCGCGATTTTTAAAGGGTTTATGCGCGACTGTCGGAAAAATAATTCAAAAACTGGAAAACCCTGGCAACGTCACTAAAAAAACTCCCTTGTCAAAGAAAACCTTCAATTTTTTTATCAGTTTCCTCTCATGAAGACGGTGCATGTAAATTAAATCTATCACTTTAACAATTCAATTCCGAATTTTCAAATATCGATAGCACAAATAAAGTGCTAGTAGCTAAGTTGAAGCCGCTATATTGGGCACTATGGCCACGATGGTAGCGGGCTTTATCCCTTTAAATTACAATAAAAATAGTGAACCTGATTGCTAACAGCCCTGGACAGCTGTTTTCAGCCTTTTTAGATTTCATCAGCATGGCTAGCAAACAGGCTCAGGTTCCCAAAAGGAACATAAGAAGTTGTAAAAGCGAAATTAATGCTTGTAACAGCTGTCCATGCATGGCTGCTAATGCAGGCTCACTAATTTTATGGCAGATTTAATGGGTAAAGCCCTTTACCAAAGTGACCATAGCGCTCATTATTGTGGCTTTTACTACAATCAATGATATTTGATTGAAAGAATTTCAGTTGCGTATTTATGTTTTTTAATTAAAACTAATATTTTTACCCATTGACCATATGTAGCTCGTTAACAAGAAGAGGTTGGTCAGGAAAAATGTGTAGTTTTCAAAGTCTTAAGGCAACAGCACTAAAGAGACTGTTTTTATCATAACAGATCAGATGTTAAAGCGTGAACCTTCAGCACTATATACTTTTGGATAGAACGCGAAAATTCCCATATGTCTTGATCTGCGTTGTACATTGAATGATTAGTCTAGTTAGCTGGGAGCATCTAGAACAATTTGAAAATCCGCTAGTACTAGCTGTATAATACGGAAAAGATACTTTTAAATTAATACTGTAAAAAATACAAATCACCACAACTCAACGCCAGAACCTACACGCATGCGCATAACCGGCTACAATGCAAGCAACTGGTACAACCGTGGACAGCTGTTTCGTCCTTGTTAGGACTCATCAGCACGGTATAGCTTTTCAGCCACAAGCAAAGAGCTACAAGAGCGAGTTTAAAGCACTGCTTTAAGTCTGATTTATACTTCTAAAGTAACTCGTTATAGCTGCATGCATTGGTGCATCATTTTTTAATTTCATTTGGCTAATTGTTCTTTGGTGTTGCAGGGTCGCATAAACACTGTATGTGAAACCTTTTTATAGATCCCGCGGGAGAACTCACCAGAATTTTGGACGTGGGTGTGCTGCTGGACCTTCACAAACCTGTTGCTCTTATAAACAAATAAATTAATAAATAAATAAATAAACAAATAAACAAATAAACAAATAAATAAATAAATAAATAGATAAATAAATAAATAAATAAATAAATAAATAAAGACTTTATTTAGGTGTCAAGTCTTCAGCTGGCCAGAGGCCTACTAATTGGGGACACCATCTTTACCACTCTAAGGTGGACGGAGACCTTTCACATGACAGACGTACACACATAAACACAGATATGTCCCCGAGGGCCAACGGTTAACGTTTAACGTCCTTATCCGAGAAGACGCGAAAGTCTAACCGATTTGCAGATGTTAGAGGAAAGGCAGCACTTTCTCCTCAATTATTTTAGAACCCTGAGTGTTGGTCCGGCCGGGAATCGAACTCCAGCCTCCCGCACGATAGACTGACACCTTACCAACTAGGCTAACCAGGCGGCGGTTTTCCGAGCAGAAATTTAAAAAGTTAACTTCTCCCAAACTAATCAACAGTTTAGGAAGAAAGTGTTCCTCAAGCTGAATTCTTAGAATTCTTGAGTCACTGACGGGAATCGAACCCGCAGCCTTCTAAGCCATATGAGTCTCAGTAGCTCAGTGAGTAGAGCATCTGGGCCCGGTTGTACGAAGCCTGAATAAGCACTATCCACCGGATAACTTTCTATCCACCGGATAAAATTTATTCAGATGACGTGATTTTGTTGCACGAAGGTTGAGTAGGAGTTATATCCTCTGGATAAAATTATCCGCAGATAAGTAGGTAGAATAACTTTTATCCAACCGAGTAACAGCGACCATGACAAAGTAAATAGATCATAAAAGATGAAACGCACAAGTTGAGTTCAAGAAAGCGAACTTCGGTTCAGATTTAGAAGTTCCAAGATAGAGTTTCTCGTCAACCTTTTGCTAGATGAGGTATCTCCTGCGATACAACGAAGTCAGTCTTTAAAAGCTCATTAATGTCATAAGTGTATGTTTTCGTCTCAGAATCAAAACATGTTTTTTTACACAGAAGAAATTTCAAACTTCAATTGTCAGAAAGTTGATCTGTTCACTTTATTTTCTAGATTGAAAAATGTCAAATAGCATTACATGTACATGTTTCGGCCATTTTCCAGCATAAGGCTAAATTAAAATAAAATGAGAAAAATGTGAAAAAAAATAGAAAATGTGAATAAAAGTCACTGATGGTATTTTAATTCATGTTTTTCTTCAAAAATAAAGAAAGTATAACAAATGTGAATTTACTTACCACGCACTTCACGCAAAATTGATCCTTCTATCGATTTCAAAACCATTTGCGAGTGCTGAACCAATCAATATGTTTTTCTTTTGATTTACAAACTTGTATTTGAAGAAAAATAAAATGAAGACTTAACATTAAATTT
>JAPEIX020429754.1:0-13703 GCA_026122405.2 Zoanthus sansibaricus
ATCACAGAGACCAGTGCGCAGGGTTTAGGGTTTAGGGTTTAGGGTTTAGGGTTTAGGGTTTAGGGTTTAGGGTTTAGCCCCAAGCATCGTCCCAGCCACTCTCGCCTCATCCCAAGCATCATCCCAGCCACTCTCGCCTCATCCCAAGCATCATCCCAGCCACTCTCGCCTCATCCTTAAGCACCGGAATATTTCTTCACGACGGAGGTCAATTTTCCGAGAGTAGACTGGATCAAGAATGGCAATTTTGGCGCCATTTTTTAACTTAAGCAGCGCGCGCGCTACCACGACGGACGTACGCAGGGTAAAAAGGCGCAAAAACTAACCGTTGAAGAGCTAAATCGTAAACAAAATGATTATAAAGTTGGTTACACATACGGCAAGAACCTGGAGCAAAAGTCGGTGTTAAAGTAATTGTAAGTAATAATTATTTCTTGAAAACGATTTATTGACAATTTGTTCGATGCTTGAAGCCATAGCTTTGATGAAAAAACTTCGCAGTTCTGACAGATCAACACGGTGGCAAAAAGCGGATTGTAGGCCTCCGGTCATGACCACCACGACCGCCAGTGACGTCTTCAAATACGCGACATCTGCTGACAGTTTAGTTCCGGTTGATCTCCATGACAGAGTACGTCAGGTGATTTCTAATAAGTTTATTTCGGCCTCCCCTCTTTTAAAAACAGTTTTTTCACCCCCTATCATTTCACGGACCACCAAGGCATAAATAGTAAACACTCTCTAAGGTGCAGTTGCAAGAAACGATGGCTCGAGTTTCGCAGAATTTAACCTGTCTTTTCATTTCTACCTTACCGTATACAATGAATTCATCTCTATTCTAGATGTATTCCAGTAAGGCCACTTAAAAAAATATCCCGGTTTCTCATCAAAATTTTCCCAAAATTCAGTGAGGGAGGTCGCTTTATTATTTTTTTTAGGGTTAATGCTCTTACGGACTGCTGAGTTAGTTCGGAAATATACCTGCACCACCAATTACCAAACTAAGTTGGACAAAGTGACATTTCTAACGTGGAGTTTGAATGGTTAAACGGCCGGATCTGATACAAATGCATACAAAAGCGACTCAAGTGTCGTATATGCTGCCAGCCGAATGGTTTGTCACTCTATTAATTGTTATGCAACATGAAAAATATTTCTCGACTTTTTCGTCATTTATTTTTCTATTAAAAAAAAAAAATTAAAAAAAGACGATTCGCTGGCAAAAATCAGTGCGCGCGCTGATGATAAACCGGGACTTTTTTTTAATTTGCCTTAGTATAAACCTACTAATCGGTCGAAAAGGGTTGTACAAATTAAGATACCGATGAAATCCTCTGATATTAAGCCAAAGGGGGGCTCGTTGCTATTTTGATCCGCCATCTTTTCTCAACTAGTCGGCTATCAGTAATAGACCTCTTGTAGCGAGCCAATCAGAATACAGGATGTAGGTTAGACCGTTCGTAGGTTTATGCTGATTTTATTTTATAATACAAACGGTAAAGTGACACTATCAGGTGTCTATTTTTACAAAATGCGATAGACTACGTTAGAGTACATTACACGTCTTTTAAACAACTAGAAATTCATTGTAATCTTGAGCATTAGTCGCTCTTCGTTTCTTTTGAATTTATTCGGTAGTAAGTGCAGTAGAACACCTTTCGGCTGAAGTTTTCAGAGAATGAAACACCAACAAGTACAACTACAATCGTTTACATTGGATACCGATGCATAACACTAAAAGAGTATCTTTGCATAACTGGACAGACCATTAGATATTTGGGGAAGAGTTGGAATTTTTTTTTTCTGCAACATATATGTTTCTCTGCTCAGGATACTGCACGATTTTTTTTTTCTGTCATCCAATGGTAAAGTTTGCCTTTTTGTTTAGCACAATTTTTTTTTCAGACTTGTTTTTTTTTGGTATTTGCCCAACCCCCTTCCACGTCTTCCTTCTCTCAGCCTCGAATATCTAACAGTGCGTCCTTTAGAGCTTGGAATTAAACATATAAAAAATGTCCAACATACTTCATTTGGCGAGAGCTTTGAGTGTTGTAAAACTTTAAAAAGCAAAAGCCACTCAAACTTTACTCCACGGTTTGGCCAGAACCTGCACGCATGCGCACAACCAGCTTCACCCGAGTAACAACAAAGCAAGTAACTGGAGCAACCGTGTACAGCTGTTTAGTCCTTGTTGGGATTCATCAGCACGGTATAGCTTTTAAGCCACAAGCAATGAAGCTATAAGGGCGAGTTCAAAGAACTATAGAGCTATACCGTGCCGATGATTCCCAACAAGGACGAAACAGCTGTACACGGTTGCTCCAGTTACTTGCTTTGTTTCGACGGTTGAAAGAGCTTGGGCCGGCTGCCTCGCAGGCTAATTGAGGCTGAAACAGTCAAGAAATTAAGAACAATGAGCCTCGGCAAAATTCACTGGTTCTTTTAAAAAAAGCGTGTATTGGAAGTTGACATAAAATTGAAACGCTACCTTTCGAGGTGACATAGTTAACTAAGTTAACTAAAATTTGTCGGCTACTGATCTAACCATCGTAGCGTTCCGTAGATTTGATGTTCAAACTATTCGCCAACGATTAAAATTGGTTTAGCTCAATGCCAGTATATTTATTGTACATATCTGCTTTAATAAATAACTTTGCGTGGGAGGCACAAATCAGCCCTTTTAAAATTACTTGCATTACTGATTTTCTTTGTCATGCAAAAGTTAAGCCAATTTGACACCAGGCGAATTACTTTCTTCTACAGTTTGCCCGTCTAATTCAACATTGGACCCTTATCTTTTAAATATTAGTTTGTTTTGTTATTATTTCATTTTATAGATCTTCACGGTTGATTTAAAAAAATAAAAAAAAAAACGTGAAATCAAATTCACGCCTAAAGATTGGGAGCAATGATTCAAGTTTTATTTTAAAGATGCATTCTTAACTTCTTGTGAAGTAGTCCAGCGTAATGAGGAAACAGGCGTTTCGTGGACAGAGCAAGGATTTCGCTTTTGTTTGTAGCATTAAATTGGTTTGCTTTTTCAAAGAACCAAGTGCATAAATTAATTTTTGCCTCAAGTCAATAAAGCGTAACTGCAAATTCCTAGTGCTTTGTTTTATAGTTCGATCGAACTGATTTGAACGCATCATGACTGACTTTACAATAAAACGATTAGAAAAAACCCGCGGGTAAGAAACGCCAAATTATGATTAACACAAACAAAAGTCTTAAAACTTTGTTTAAAATATCAAAGTTGGTTTCAAATCATGAAAACAGTCAAGAGAAAGTGACTTTGGATAATTTATAGCGCTTTGTCATGAGTAATGGCAGTTTTCATGGCACCGACTGTTTTGAAGTCCTCTCGGTGAGTACCGATTTTCTTAAACAAATCAAATCTTTTGTGCCAATAAATGGTGTTAAAGAAATACTTCCGTTGCAACGGAACTGTTACTCTCCGTAAGTTAATTAAACATTGCACACCGTTTTTTAGTTTCTCCAGAGAAATGACAGCTCAAAACTCTTCAAAGTTTGCAGCAAAACAGACGGTGAATATTTCACAATGGAGGTTGCTACACGCAGTAACAATGTTGGACATACAAACGCACAGTTACAACGAGCCCCTTCGGAACACTTCTCAAAGTTTTTAATCAACCTTCGCTATGCTTTCCAAACTCAATCAAAGTTTTACTATATTTTGGATTTCATTGGGGACAAGTCACTGGAAGATGTCTTACAGGAACAAGGTTGTTTCAAAGAGGATGATGTTAGTTTTTATGCCTCCGACATTGTTCTCGCTCTGCAGGAATTGCACCAGTTTGGTTTGAGTTACGGAGAGCTAAGTCTGGCAAAAGTAATGGTGAAACAAAGTGGTTGTGTTGTATTGTGGAGAAGTTTTTGTGGCAAGAAATACTGGTCTCATAATGAATGCATTTGTAGCTTTCCCGGAATGACAAGAGGAGCAATGTGTGGTAATAGTCATAAACTTTCCACAAGGGAGGAAATTGCTCAAGATTGGCGTTCATTTGCAGCATTGATTTATCGCATGCTAACAGGACAAGGCTTGACAACCAGATTTAACAATGACAAGGAAATGTAAGTAACTGTTTTATTGTTCATTGTCCTTTGAAGCTGCGAATTACTTGTTAATAACGTCAGCAAGAACGGAATGCAAAGAAGTAAAATAAATTGCTTTCTTTGCTCCTTCAATTGCAATAATTTTAACTAAAAATAGATTCTTTGTTAAAAAGTCAAGTAATACACTTTTTATTCACTCATTTGTATATTAAACTAAAGCGTGTTTCGCTTTTCTTTGATTAAGTTTTCTTCAATCCAATAAAAAACCCTCCGAAAGAGATTGTTCGGTTATTTTTATGGTTCCGACGAAGTCAGTTAAAAGAAACAAGTATTTCCAATTGATTTTCAGCTCTACAAATCTCAAAAGCTTTATAAATCAGTAATAAAAACAGTCAAATCTTTTGAGAAATCTTTTATCATGAATACTGTATCTGAAGGATACGTTTCTTCAACTCCAGTGACGTATATGAGCAATGTCACAGGGCAGTGTTTTTATATATATATTTAAGAAAAAAAAAATCAAAAATTTTTTTATGTCGTGCGTCGCAGTAATTTTAGGCTCAATTAGCGCAACAAAAATCCAATATTTAACTGCTACTGCTAGCGCACGGTGCAATTACTATTACATTTTACTAAAACGCTTCAGTTCTAAAATGGAAATTAATCTATAAATATAAGAAATGAAAAGCTTTAACAAATAACATGACGTAAGTGTCTTTTGTCTTGCAATTTGAAACGCCCAATTAAGAAAACATGGAAACTACATAACAATCTTTGTTGACACAATGCTTTCAAGATTTGATTTTGTCAGTTCCGGTTAAAATACTTGTAAATCTGCTGCAAATGTGTAAATATATCAAAACTAGGAACTTCTACCTGTCGAATTTTTTTCCGAAATCAATTGTTTATTGGCTTTTAGAGTTTCAAGTAATTAATAAAGTCGGGTCATCAATAATGTTTTATTCATTTTGTGTTTTGAGCATAATCTTCTTAAAGAACGTATTTGCAAACTGAATAATGTTTACCAAGAGGTACAAGAAGATCTCAGTCACGTGTTTTATGCGGCTTACTAGGGTTATGCAGCTGTAAAGAACTGCGTATAAGTTGTAATTTTTTTCAAAAAGTTTTGAGTTTATAAACAACGAAACGAAAAATTAAAAAAAAAATGCGGGTTGGGCAACTTTTTCTACAAAGAAGTAAATTAAACTTGCCTTCGTCTATGTTTACTTTATGGACTATTTAATAAATTGGAGTTTACACAAGTTTAATTTTTCGTTTTCAATTCAGTTTCATTAAATCCAAGCCCCACTGTAAAACATGACAAACATCAAAAAGTATTCGATAAATTTAACTAATTTCTCAATGATTATGCAATTGCAACACTGAAAGAAGAGAGCTCTCTTCTCTTGCTTCAATTGCACTTATTACCGCAAAGAAAGTTCAAAACATAGTTGTTTACATCGGTGTATAATCGAGGCTTGCTACTCTTCCAGTTGTGGCTTCGTGGCCAAGTTGGTTAAAGCGTTGCTTTATTATCGCAGAGGTCCCGGGTTCGAATCCCATTGAAGCCTGAAAATGACTTCTTCAGACAATTGGCTTTTGCAATTCTTTCCAACGTCAATAGCTTTGTTCTCTTTCAAGATCGCTTAAGTAACTTAATCAGCCCTATCTGGGTGATATTTTATCACTAACTAATGTTTGATTACAAAGACCCGGCTTTTGCAAAAATCACTGAGAGTTCTAATGAAAGGGCTAGCTATATAAGGATAAGTGATTTATGTAAAAAGGGTGGAATGTAAAATCTTGTCTTTAAGCTAAACATAGCCTTTTCATTTAAAATTGTAGTCATGCAAATCTTAACTTTATAAATGCACTTAAAATTCACATGGAGTAGTAATCTTAACTAGAAGTAAAGAAAGGCTTTGACTCTTAGTTCTTGTAAGTTGGTAAGACCAATGAATTTTTTTCACAGAGAAATAAAGTACGTGATGCGATCGCTCACTCTTCCCAGTACCTTATCAGCTAGTGTCCAGGATTTGATCAGAAGGCTGTGGTGCGGCCTCATTGATAGTGACAATCAGGTCCAGGAACACCCATTCTTCAAAAACGCTAACTGGAAGCAGGTGCGTATCTTAAACGAGGTCTCTGGAATCAGAGACTCTGCACTCGAACGTGTACAATTTCAGATTAAAATATTAACACAAAACTATGGTTAAACAAAGAGTCTAGAGCTCTAATTCTAATGAAAAGCAACCAACTTTAAAACCAGAACATTTTTGTAACAAAAAATAAGGTAATTTAGACATTCAACTTGTATGATAATAGTTTTCGTAATCGATTAAGTGGTTTTATATAGGTTATTCCGCCAGAAATCACTCAGCTTCCCAGTTCCTTAGGTTAGGGGTAAAGTCAAAATCGGATGAGGTTTCATAAGAAAAGAGCAAGGGGGTCCTTTCTCGGAAGCATTAATAGATTCTGGTTTTACATAGAGGTAAACCTCTATTAAGCGGTCACTTATAAAATGCCAAACAATCGTTCTTCTTGTTTTTTGTAATGTTGACTTTATGAAGAAGTCACCTGTATGATGCAAACTCGAACACCATTTAAAATTCCCATTGGGCTAGTTTTAGTGACTTTGGCGGCCACGGTTGACGCAGTTGTAAGATCTTTGCTTGCCGGCTACAAGGTTTTCAGCTCGATCCCTCGATTCGAATATTTGCTTTCTATCCTTTCGGGTTAGGTAAATGAGTACCAGCTTCTGCTTGGAGCTAACCTGCGATGGATTAGTGTCCCGTCCAGGAGGAGCCAAAGACTTACATCCGCTTAACACACCAGAAACCGGTTCATTTGGATCGTAAAGGATTAAGCTTTAGCTCAGCTAGTTTTAGGGATTTCACTGGTTACGTAATTAACTACAAGGCAATCAGTTTTCCGAGTATTTTGAATAAGTAATTTGCGATACAAGTTCAGTTTTTTCAAACATAGATCAAATATAAGGTACTTTAGTATACATAGAAACATAGAAATTAAGTTCATCAATAAGAGTAGTTTGAAGTACTACTTAAGTTAAATGCTCAGAAAAAAAAAAGAATCACTAGTCGCTCACTAAATCCGATAGTCATATATTGTATAACTGTTAAATGATCCCATTCCCCAAATGATTCTATATGGAAGTTTGCAATTGCTTTTAATTTAGAGAGGATGAGTGATAACGGAACAGTGGTTTAATAATGAATATATTGGAGGAAAGTTAATCTATTCATCATGAGACTAGATATGTTACTTTGATTTGCTATCTAAGAACAAAATATACGATAAACATACATAAATGGTGAGCCCAAATCTATGAAATGGTTATTTACTTGATTTTTTCTCTATTAATCTAAGTCAAACGTGTTCTGTGTGATGGTTAATTTATAAATTTGGTTATTCATAGGTTCCCACAAGGATCAACCCATTTCCAGCTGTGCCGTATAACAACAAATCTAATTCACTGACACCATCCTCCCGATTTACAAGTAGCATCTCTGATGATTATGTTAAATATTCAAATTTATTTGGTCAGAGGCTGCACGGATCCTCGTCAACTCCTGAAATTTCAGAGACTGTATTGGATCAAAGATCTCCGAAGCCTTTTTACACGACACTACCCCAAACTGGTGATTCCTCGTACCGACATTTTGATTTTAGTACGAAACATCAAAATGTTTCTAACGCCGAACAACAAAATAACAGTAGTTATTCATCAAAACATTGGGGTGAGTTTCAGACTAGCTCACCAAAATTTTCAGATTATCAGAGAACGACGGTATCATCGAACGCAAATTCATCTAACATGTTGCTGCAAAGATGCTCTTCACTGACAGAGTTAGATAGAGAAACAGGAATCCGTCAGAAAATACAATACAGCAAATGGGAAGATTATCCTCCAAATTGTAAGTCATCAGACAAAACATACCAAACAACTATTCATATGAAAAGAGCAGCGGATCGAAAATCTTCGTTAAGTTCTAGTGTTCCTAATCTTGTTGATGCGATCCAAAAAGAGACTTTTCAACACTTGAATTCAGGTTTTGAAAACGAAAGCGGAGCTGCGAACATACTAAGTGGAGATACCAGGCCTATTGCTCATGAATTCAAATCTTCCAAGAACTGGCAAAATAGAACTACAGCGAATAATCAGAAAAACGATTTAAATTCTTTATCTTTGTATGAAGCACACAAGTTTGCAGAGTTTGCAAATCAAGAGACCACTAGTCATATCTATTCGTCCAATGAAAGCGTAGAAAAACGAAGGAGTTTTAGAGATGATTTAGAAGTGCAGAGATCTCGCTCCTCTTCTGTTTTCTCACAGTCTTGTGCGGACATCGATCAGTTGGACATGATCGATGATAGATTGGTTGCTGAAATCTCTAACGGAGGAAAGATCTCATCTGCCTCTTCAAATGAGTCAAGGCGCAAGCATCCTCTAGCAAAAGTGCCAATACCGAGTTTTGAGGAATTTAAATTTCTTAGAAGTCAAAGTTTGCCAGGCGGAAATACACTTAGTGACTCCGGCACTAGTAAAAGTATTAGACCCTATCAAAACATCAAAACTGAGACGTCGAAAAAAGTTTCAGATACATATTCGCCGTCAACCACGTCCTCTATGACCAATGTTGCCAAGAGGAATCCCCAACACTCCAGAATTTATCAAACAATGGGGGACGTGGCTGGTAAAAATACAAACTCCTTGGATCACAGTAATTCTTCGTTATCGGCAATCGAGACCACTACTACCTCAACCATTGGAAGAGAAAGACCACAACTAAAAAAGAACTTCAAGTCAAGTCCAGTTTTAGCCCGGTTTCCACTGAACAATACTTGCGATCTAGAAAATAGAACTACACCTTTAAATGATTCTCATTCATCAGAAAACGAATTTAGTTATTTTTCCAGAAACGAGGTAATCCATAACTTAATGCTGAAATATGGATTATACAGCGGATATTCCAATAAAAATGAGTCTTCTAGTGCCCCTGAGAAGAATCATCCTTCGGAAAATATTCAGGAAGAAGAAACTCGGGTAACGAATCATAATTCATCTGAATCATGTACTTTAGATTCTAAACTCAGGGACAGTAAAGAATTGGAAAGGAATGGAATTTCACGAGTTGCACAAAATTTTTTTGTGGGTGAAGAAAAAACAGGAGGTCCTTCATCTGTGAAAACAAAACTTAAGAGACAGGTTAAAGTTGAAAGTATTTCCGAGATAGATAAAACAACAAACCATACAACGGCAATGCCAACGGAAATGAAAACATTCAACGAAATGGTTGTAGATACGAAACGCAACAGTTTTAACCAAAACAAAGAAGATTTAAAGTACTTTTCGATACGTGAAAATTCCGTTAAAGATTTATACTCTAATTCTAAAAGAATTTCAAATGATGGAAATAGAAGTAATAATAACAATAAGATCATGGATAACGATAAAAAGGCGTCGGAAAATATAGATTATATAACATTATGCCAAAAAGTTGCAGAAGACGAACCTGGTAGGTTTCAAAATGGATTAGACAAACTTGGAAAACACAATCTCAGTGAAAAGCCAAAATTTTACAATATTTCACGTTCTACTTTGCTTGCATCGAAATTGGGTATGAGTAAAAAAGCAAAACAGTCTAATAAGGATGATCCAAGTGAGCAGAATTCGCAATCTCCCACACGGACAAAAACACGCAGCAAAGGCGAAGTGAAACAAGCGTTGGAGAGGTCACCTAACATTAGATTCAGTCGATCAGAATTACCAGCGGATGATCACAACAGCGTGCTTCATGAATCAAATCATCCATTACTACGAAGAAAGTCTTTCCATAGCAGTACGTTGAGCATTTCAAGTATATACTCAGCTTGTTCTTCAGAGACTGAGGAAAATATCAATATGCTTGGTGAGGGAGATACTTTGATGCAAGATAGTATTAGAAAAAGAGATGGCCGCAAGTCTCGATGGGATAGTTTCCACAGCGACATCAGTGCTGACAGCGGCTCCTGTCACATGTTTGAATATGAGACAGATTTTAATGCTACAGAAGTTGAGGACGACGATGAAGAAAGAAGCAATGCAGGTCAGTTTAATAACTATAACCGTAATCAGTGTTAAATGGCAGGGTGAGTGTTTGGGCAACGTACAATAGGAGGGGAGTCGAATGGTCTTTGCGAGCATGAAAGCAGTGTGTTTATTTTTGCGAGCACGAGCAGCTATCAATTTTTTTGTCGAGCAGCGAGCACTTAAGAAAATACAGATGGCGAGAAGGCAGCACTTCAGAAAAATGCAGATGGCGAGCAGCAAGCCGAGCACTTGGAAAAATTTTACTAGCACGAGCAAGCGAGCACCCGTTATATGTTTGCGAGCAATTCGAGCAAAGGCCAAATTTTGAGAGCACTTTTAAATTGAATGGAACCCTTCGACACCCCTAAAAGGTGATGCTTGGCTGGTACTGAGCTTGCAATAGGTTGCTGGGTATGATTGGTTCCAGAAATATGGGACTTACCATACAATATACTTTCCTCCAACACTAAAATTTCAGGACATTTTCAACCAAGGACAGATATTGTTCAATAAAACAGCACAACAGAATAAAAAACAAATTTTAAGCATAGTTTGTTAGTTGATTCTAAAAATATCACAGATGGGAAAACGAATCTTCCTCCAAAAATCCATGGCCGCCTCCTTTCCTTCGATTGCTTTAGGAAAGCATTCCCCAACATTCAGTTTAATATTAACCTTTCATGCGATTTTTTCAAGGCGTTGGTTTTGTTATTCCTCTTAGGCATCAAAAGTCGCGGTTGCTACTTCCAGTAATTTCTGTCCATAGTTCAAAAACCAATTAGCACTAACACAGGATTAAAGTTTTAACCTTACAGGAAAGAATTTAAGCTGTAATTTTGGGATTGCCATTTTTTTTTTTGAAATTTCAAACAGTATTCTGAAAGAATCAACAGCTTTTTCTTAAACAAAATTGCTTCTAAAATTTTTCCAACAATTAATCCAGCTCTGATTTTCCCCGTTTTACTTACGTCCCTGGTACTCCTTGCCAAGAATGGTGAGGATTGGAGTGAGATGTTACCGTAACAATTGGTATTACGCTTGTTTGACGTCGGTTGTGTCTTTGCAGTGGGAATTAGTTTCTAAGCTCAATTTACACCAGTAGAATTAAGAACGTTGACATTTTTAGCACATCGTTCAGTTTTTTGCATCAACGTACACAACAATGTCATCGCATATTGCAGGAATAAGAAAAACAGCTAAACCTTCTTTGGCTTATGGTGCACGGTATTCACTTTTTCTTGATTTCGTTTATCGTTAATTCATTTTGTTGATTGTTTCTTTTGTTCGCGGCCATGCATTAATGTAATTGTAAGATCTTTCCCTTCCAACCACGAGGACCGTAATTCGATCCCGGCTCTGCCGAGATTCAAATATTTGTGCGACCTTCTTTTCCGCCTAAGCTAACTCAGCTTTCCATCTTCCCGGGGTAGGTAAATGAGTACCAGCCCCTGCAACGAGCTAACCTATGATGGATTAGTGTCCCGTCCAGGGGCACTCAATACCTCTCATCCGCTTAACACTACAGCAACCGGAGATAAGCGCCTACTCCATAGGCCCCCTCGCTCCTAAAGGTTTTAGCTCAGCTTTTTTTACCTTCTTTTGGTTTTAGAAGGTGATGAACGCAAATGTGAGGCAGATGTTAAGCGCGCTGACAGTGGATATGGAGGCGAGCTTTCTATCCCAGAGACACCTAAGGTGAAGAAACGGTTGGAAGAAATTGTGGAGGGAAGCTCAAAACACTGGTCAGTTGTAGCTGCCAGCGCTAAACATTGGCGGGAAGTGGCCCAGCAAAGAAGGATTCAACGAAAGGGATCACCACTTAGATCCCCAAGGCGATCATCCGTTACTGATGACATGGTAGGTGGAGAGTTTTAGATGAAGCGGTTTATTAGATGAGCGATCACAGTGCACAAAACTGGCCGAGATTAATGCAAGAAAAATTCTCATCTCGGAAAAAATCTTGATTCGAGAAAAAAAAATCTCAACACAAAAAAAAATATTCTGAACTCGAGTGAAAATTTTTCGACTTAGAAAAAAAAATTTTGACTCGGAAAACACTTGACTCGAAAATAAAATTCGCGACTCCAACAAGATAATCTCTAACAGTTTTGTCCACTGTGGCATTCCATGTAGATACAGTAGCAAGCAACCAGAGAGAGTTAAGTTTCATACTAGGTTTAAGAATTTTTCAACTTAGATATTAATAGTGTTTTCTAACATTTTTATGTTTTCAATGTTTCAGATTCTTTGCCCAGATTGTTTGAAACACTTCATACCCGAGGACAAAGAGAACAGGTACAGATTTGTTGCAAGGAAAGAGTTTTCAGCAGCTTACTCAATTGTCATCCACATTGAATTTTTCATTTCTTTGGCAAAGTAAAAAACAAAACTTATATTTAGCGTCCCCGCCCGCTTCCTTTTCCAAGGTTGTCTCCTTTTCAGTTTTTTTTAGAAAAAATCTCTATTTGTATATTGAAATTGTACGTGTAATGTATAAGGAATCAGTCCTCACACAAGTCTTTGTCAATAACAAAAGTACCATAATATGTAACCTTCACGGATCTTCTCTGCTTTTACTGTAGAGCTGAGCACAGCCTCATAACTAATAAGACCATTATCCTCAGTGTGAAGTCTGCAGGGAGACCAAAAAACTTGCCATTTGAAAAGAAAGAACACCGGAGCTTTTGCTCCTTGACATGAAAGGACTTATTGCCAAATTTAATCCTTTGTGTTTTTGATATTGGAATTTTTATTTGTTTGTTCAACAGGATGGCATCTTAATTGCAATTTTAAAAGTAACGTAAGAACAATGAATGATCGTAACTAACTTTTGTACAGAAGCACCTGCTTTTTAAAAAAAAGTTTGGAGTACATTCCAAAAAAGAAGTCTAGCTTCCTTCTCCTGTTTTAAAAATCCGGACGCTAAACATAAGTCTTTTTCTACTTGGCCTTAATATAACAAAATTTCCAGACTCTGCATGCCACTATCTCAACCCCTGCTATATGCATGTATCATACCCAACCCTTATTATCCTTATCCTAAAGTATTAGCTGCTTGTCATATTCGAATGTCACACTATGTTTTGTTTTCATCTGTTTTGTAGCTTGAAGTTTAGCAATAAAAGCGGGAGCAAATCATCGTTGATATGTGGCAAATGCAAAGCTCGCCATGTTGAGAGGAAAGAAGCGATTATTGAACTTGTGCAAACTGAAACAAACTATGGCAGCGATCTTCATATTCTCAAGGAGGTATTGACTGCTTTATAAACAGTAAAGTTATTAACTTTTCTGTCTATCTTCCCCACCAACTTACCTTACATGTAATCTATTCCCAGGTTATCAACCTGCTCACCTACTTACTAATCTATTAAACTATCTTCTAACTTATCTACCTTTCTATAGCTTTTCTTTACCTATTGATTTTCATAGTTTTCAAGATAATCACATTCTATCTTAGTTACTAAACTATCTTTTTACTTTCATATCTACTTTTATATCTAACATTTCTTACTCCACACCCCTATCTACCTGTCTAGCC
>JAPEIX020430284.1:0-20780 GCA_026122405.2 Zoanthus sansibaricus
TCCAATACCATCCCATGCACGTATACCATCATACATCACAGCGTTCCAGTCTTCCCCAGTCAAGATCTATAACAATGAAATAGGATTAGATTATCTAACTACCATCAATCCTGTGTTGTTGTAAAAGCGCAATGCTTGTGTGCTATTATAATAAACGTTAAGTATAGAATGCACAAACATGCTAGTTAAAGAAACAAGGCTTTAGGAAGAAAGGGCGGACGTGGTTGGCGCAGTTGGGAAGATCTCTGCTTTCCAACCACAAAGGTCCCAGATTCGATTCCAGCAGTTTGCCGAGATTCGAATATTTGTGTGATTTCTATTCCGCCTAAGCCAACTCAGCTTTCCATCCTTCCGGGGTAGGTAAATGAGTACCAGCGTTTCCTGGAAGCTAACCTGCAATGGATTAGTGTCCCGTCCGGGGGGAGTCAAAGACTCTCATTCGCTTAACACTACAGAAACCGGAGATAAGCGCCGGCTCCATGGGCCACAAGGCTCGTAAAGGATTTAGCTTTTAGCTTTTTTTTAGGAAGAAGATACTTGACAAGGCATTCGTAAAGTTTTATAAAAGCAACTACAACAAGGTGCGGAAGTATGGAGCATCAATGAAGAAACTAAGAGGGCCCTGAATTGTTGGGAAAGTTAGGGACACTTTGTATCCACCTGAACTGTTCGTTCTTCAATTGGTACAGGGTTTAATGGAGCAAAAATCAATTATAGAATTGCACACAATTAAGGCATCCTGCTAATGAACAGTAGCTGTTTTGCTTTTTTTTTCCTTTTTTTTTCAGTTCTAAGCATTATAGTTACGTTTGCTCAGATATCTAGTTGCTAACATGGACACAATAGCCATGTTTATAGCGGGCTTCTATTCTGAAATCTACCACAAAATAAACGCAAGCTAACTTACAGGCTTACTATTAATTTGTGGTAGATATCAAGGCTAAAGTCCGCTACCAACGTTGTCACAATGCCTAGTTAGGTGGCTTTAAATTATCTTCTTGCACGTTGTGGTATCTATACTAAACATTATTTTACCATAGGCCCATTCTGCTTAAAAAATCCTATTCCAAATAAATCAATAATATATTAGTTTTTAAGCTATGAGTCCAAACCACAAATATTGCGGGTTAATCGTTTCATCTTTTGAACCCGTTTATAAAAACATATAATATTGATACCATTTTTTGAATTAATGATAGCTAGAATCTATTCTAACCTTTGAACCAGTTGATAAACTCTACAATTTGATTATCAATTACTGTTTTTTCTGAACAGTAGAAATTAGTGTTTTCAAACTAAGTTTTGAACCAGTTGATGGAACCCTATAAAGTGACCATTCATTTTGTTTGTCTAGAAGAGTAGAAATGATTGGTGTTATTCATTCTAACTTTTGAACCAGTTGACGAAACCCTATAAAGTGACCATTCATTTTGTTTGTCTTGAAGAGTAGAAATGATTGATGCCATTCATTCTAACATTGGTACCATGCATTTGCCAATAAGGTGGTTCGCAGTTGGCCAAGGTTTCATAGCACCTCTCTCTGTTGATGCACATGTCCAATACTTCTTTGTTACTTTCATACTAGAAAAAGTGTAATTCCTAATGGTATTTCAATCCACTTTTCTACCACTGATTTTAGCATTATCATTATCTATGTGTTAGTGCAACTGATACTACTATCAAAGTCATAACGATTAAGTTGATTTGAAATTTTCTCACCTGATTGGTCTTTTGTGACTCCACGGAAGAGCAACGACGGGTCACCAAGAGGTAAAGATTTAGAACTGATAATCCTGGCCTTTCCTTTTCCCTTGATGTGATCAGGAGTTGATGAAGCACTGTCACTGCTAACGATACTGCTGTAGCTGCTACTTCGACTGCTTCCGCTGAGTCCTGTGGGAGAAATTGGTGGTGGTGAATCCCTTAGATGGGGGGACAGATTACTGGTTTTCTGGAATGTCTTCTTTTTCATGGAGCGCTCCAATTCATCATAGTTATTCTCCTTACAAGCAGTTTGTAGGCTTTTTTCCAGAGCAAGTGAAACCGCTGTGGCAATGCTGTGTGTCGATTCAGAACGTGTATCTGCGACTAGATTCGCAGCTAACCCCTTTTTATTTACGTTTTCTGGATTTTTGGTCTTGGGTGGTTGAGCATCAACTTTTGTTTTCTTCCCATCTGACAGATTTTTTCGGTTTTTTGATTTCGTTTGAGGGTCTTGTGTTTCACTTACATTTGACAACTTGGTATTCGATGATATCAACAAAGGCAAACTACTACGTCGAGGTTTCTTATCGGACTTTGACAAATGCTGAAATTTTACGTCAGGGACATTTTTTTCTGATGAAGAATCGCTTCCGCTGTCTTCACTCTCTACCCTATCTAGCTGTTTAGAAGAGTTCTTATCTTTGCCTCTCTTTTCTCGTTCTCTATCCTCTCGTCTACTTGCTTTTGTCTTCTTCTTGACTTTGCTTTTATCTTTGCTCTCCTTTTTGCTAAGATCATTCTTAATAACATTCTCAAATTCAAGTTCGTGTAGGTTTGATATTTTGCATTTGTCTTCTAAAGGAACACTTCTAACTTCTTCGTTTGATTTTGAATCTGATTTCTTAACAGCTGTATCATATGTTCTACGAGTTATGGCGGCATTGAGAGAAGATTCATTATTTCGATCACCTTTTTCACAAGAGTTTTTCCTTAGCTTACTATCCTCTTTATTGGCACCAGGCTTCCGTGTATCATAACTCTCTGCTCTTTTATCATTACTACAATCACTAGAAAACTGTGCCAGCCGAGGATTTGCCCTAATCCTATTTCCTACACTTTCAGGTTGTCTTGCAGAGGAATTACTCTTGTTCACATTATTATTGTTTGGTAAAAGAGGTGTAAAATTTGTCGCGGCATAGTCACCATTTTGATTTCTGTCTTGAGGTGTTGAGTCCTTGATATCTTTTGCATCTTTCTTCGATCTTTTCGTTGCCATTACTCTGTCTTCTTTCACGGGCGGCCTGTTGAGTCAATCGGGAAAAAATTAAAGTACCTTTCACAGAAACTTCTCATTTTACTGCAATACTATACAATCACTGACTGGGTGGAACAGTCGATTTTCCTTGTTTTTTACTTTCTGACTTTGAGCCAATTACCTTTCTGGCAAACACAACTTAATTTAGTCAGTACGCATATTATCTTATGACCATTTACCAGTTAGTTGTCTAACCCAACACGGACCACAAGCTAATAAACGATTCAAGTCATTTCCTGATGCCAATAAAGTGCTGGTTTACATACTTCTTTATTCTTCATGACAAATTTCTTAAATGTACTGCAAGAAACTTACAAAACTAAAGTGGCTCGAATCTCACTTATATAAAAAACTTGCTAAAAAGTTAACATTACTCCAAATTGTTCCTGATGTTTGTAAGAATCGCTTCACTCGTTTTGCAATTTTTACGTTGCTCTTTTCCAAAGTTCAGGTTAGAATTAGGTTTCTATTCTAAAATCAAAAGCGAGGTTTGTTAAACTCACTGACTAAAGTAAAATCCGAAAAAGTTATACTAAGCTTTTTATTGAGGTAATTTAGCCTTTTTCGATTTTTTGTGAATTCTAGCCACACTCACCATTTAAAATGAGGAATAAAGTGTATTTTTGGTAATGTAGTGATGTATAGTGATGGTGTTGAAGGGTAGTGTTGATGATGACGTAAACTGACGATGGCACTGACGTATAGTGACGATGGTTATGACGTAAAGTGACGATGTTGGTGACGAATAGTGATGATGTATAGTGATGATGTATGTGATGATTACTATATATTAATTTTAATTCTTGGTAATGATGACAACAGTGATGATGACGCCAAAGATGATGACAACAACGATATGATGACGACAACGATGACGACGACAACGATGATGATGACGACAACAATGATGACGACAACGATGATGATGACGACAATGATGATGACGACAACGATGATGATGACGACAACGATGATGAAAAAAGGGGAAGATGATCGTGATAATCATGTAAGTTTCATACCTAGAGCTCTTCACTCCTGCTATTGCGTTAAGATCAAACACTTTCCCTCGTTCCTCGTGACCCATTTGCAACATCTGCATTTCAGGACTGGATAAGAAGACGAGCTTGCGAGCTTCAGTGTAGGCAGCCAGAAGAATAGCTAAAAACAATACAAACATTAAAATGGCTGCCACGATCTGAGGTCCTGGTTCCCAGGCCATTCTACCTATAGCAGCTGCACACAACGGAAGGAGATGTGGAGGAATGGTTGCCACTAATGTAAACTCCATTATTGGTCCAAATGTTGTCTTCACTTGAAGCTTACGAGTAACTCTTGACATGCTAAAATCTGGCGTGAATCTGAAAGATGTTAATGTATCAGAAGTGTAAGTTTAACCTTTAAATGAAAACATTTTCAATGCTAAAAAAACTCATGCAGCTTTTGTCTTTTGTGAAACGTAGTACTTAAAATCCATAGCAACATAATAAAAAGATATTTACAGTTATCTTTACACTTTAAGAGACCACTTCCGAATTTCCAATTGCTGATGAATTAAATGTCTGCAGATTCAGTTTATAAAAGTCTTGGCCTTGTTTTTTTGTTAAATAGTCAAAAACATATGCGAGAGAAAGCGAGAAGTCACACCTCCAACAACACACACAGTTGTAAGTAATGTAAAACTGAATTAGCATTAATGTATATTTTACCTCATACTGAGTTTAAAACTGTACTAATTGAATGCGTTGTTTTAGTTGTCTGATGGCAACTACAAATTCGTAAAATCATCTATTTAGAACAAGAAGCTGAAAGACTATTTCTGCAGATAATTCTTGTTGCTTACATCGCGATTTAAAGACAACCTCAATAATTGGTAACACTTAAAATTAGCAACAAGAATGAGACCAGATATCACTTTAATTTGGTCCAACGAATCCTAATAGAGACTAACAGAAAATATCGTCATTCATGGTTTCTCGACCTTTCAACATACATTTATTTTTATGACCTCTTTTCATTAGTAAAGAATACTTACGCTATTTCTATTTTCCTTGAAGAGTTTGGCTTTAGAATGAAAGATTTACAGTTCATGACCTTGAAGCCATATCCCTCACATTCGTACCCGTTAATGCTGAGTGAGCTGACCAAGATGGCCAGTTGACCTGGGTTAGTTGCAGTCAATGTCTTCTTGACGGATAATGACGGAAAAGAATGTGATCGGAGAGATGTCTCTACAGGAAAACAATCAAGAAAATTTGATGAGCCCCTTGCTAAAATTTTGTGACCTGTTTATATTATATACAATAGCACTGTATCTCTTAACTTTTATGGCCTATCTACATTATGTAAAAAAGTGCTGTATCTCTTAACAATGTGGACCTCTCTATGTTACGTAAAATTGTATTGTATCTCTTAACTTTTCCGCATAAAAGAGTGTGTGATACATACATGGTTTCTGTAACTACAACATTTGAAACCCCAAATCTGAAAGGCTTAGGACTTAACTTTCCTTTCAACCTTGATAGGGCGTTCTACAAACATTTCTGGCCGTACAAAGTATTATGTTTGTTTTGTTAATGAATTCGCGGTTTTGATTCATTTTTCAACTGAAACTTGAAAAAACCTGTGCTTTTTTAACTTAAACAACCAAAGCTTTAAGGCGTTTTCAATACCTGAAGTAAGAATTTGGGCAAATGTGACCTCTTCAAGGCATTAGAACAACCGTTTATGAACCAGCTGGAGCCCTGCTTAACTAAATTCTCTTGTGATTGGGTTTCACCTTAAACAGCAATGTACTAAGAACAACCCCATCCCACCCCACCTAAACTCATTATAGGAGTCAGTGAGGTGATCGGGTTTCACCTCAAACAGTAATGTACTAAGGAACCACCCATTCCACCCCACCTAAACTCATTAGGTCGAAAGGCCTATGTAGCCTATGTAGCTATGTGATTGGAAACAACGTACGAAGAATCACCGTGTCCCACCCCACCCCAACTCACTATGGCAGTCAGTAAGGTGACTTGATTTCAACTCAAACAGCAATGTACTGTGAAGGCCAGGATTTTTTCCATTCAACATGAACTCTCCTCGGGCTCCTTGCCCTTGTACCACCAACGCATCCAAGACGGTTAAGTTGTTTCTATTGCAACAATAAGAACAACACCCAATTAATGCACAAACGTCAGACAAATTTTCATATCATTTACTTCACAATGAAAATGATTAACGTGTTTCGTTAAAGCTTTAATGTTTGTTTGGGGAAAAGCAAAACAAAAAACAAGTAAATGAAGTTTAGAAATAACCAATCATAACACGCTTGTGTTTATAATTTTGAAGGTACCTTATCAAAATAACTGATGTTCTGAGACGCTCATCTGCAGGTTCAAACTGTATGGGAATTTTCACTCTGGTTCGGGGCTTCAAAAGAACAACATTCGTACCAGCTCGTGGCTCCACAACCAAGACTCTGCTGACAAGACTGGATCTCCCCGCCTATGTTAAAACAAGTTTTGATTTAAGCTACTTAAACCAGAAACACCGCCGCAGCGTCCCATTTATTACTTAGATTGTTCATTTGGAACTTAAGAGACGCTAAAGCAGTGCGTTTGTTTAAAATCCTTAATTTATGACTAAAATATTTTCTCATTCCTCTACATTTTTAGGATAACCTCTAAAGATTTTAAGATAAGTAGACCAAAGAGAAAAGTTAAGCCAGCACACGCTTCTCGTCTAAAAGACAACTCTTAACATGTCTGTGCCACAAGAACAATATAACTCCATATATCTCCATGTGACAATGGATATTGGGCACAAGTAGAACTACAATTCTGACCAAAACTAGCATCCTCCACTGGCTCATATTATCTAAAGTCTCAATGAGAAGACTCATGGATACTGCACACAAGTAGAACTAGAGCAAACTGGCATCTTTCCACATGCAACTCGCTAAAGATTACTGTGCCGGCAAGATCGCCAGTGTTATTCCAGTTTTCATTCTGCTTTTCTCAGTTCTTTATATTTTCGAACAAATAATACATTAACAATAACAAACAATTTAACCAATTTTCATAATCAAAGAATCAAAATCATTACGGTTTTAACGATAAAACGTACAGTGAACAAGTTTTCCTAAACTTGTAAACAATTGGTATGGAGACACAATAACATAACCAAATTTTACCTGATAGATAATTGACAATTACAATAAACTTTCATAATGGTTACTCTAACATGAGTATGCTGTACACCTTCACTTTGTTAGCAAAAGCATAACCGGTTTGAACCGGTTTAGCCTGGCAACGTGCAACTGGTTTATGATTATGGAACGAGGATTTGCTATGAGACAGGTTTTGATCATTTGACTGTACAAAGCAAGCTGGAGTACCGTTTGACAATAGCAATTAATGCACCCAATTTTTATGCAAATGAGAAATTCCAAACTACGAAATTGTTAATAATTGTTACTCCGTGGGTCAAAAGGGATGTATTTGTTATTTGAAATTTATAATCTAGGCTAGGTAACCCGATCAAAGTCAACTACAGTCTAGTTTCTCAACGAGGGATTGTTTTACTTTTTCTCTCCGGATTTTTTCCAATCTACGCTTTATAGGGACAAATTTAAAAGAAAACATGTGTATCTCCTGTTAGTAAACAACTCGCAGGACCACTATAAATATATGTACTAAATTGCCTGGAGAGCTGGGAGATCTTGTTACTCTCTTTTGATTACTCTTGCTTTTACTATGTTACATTAAAGAACTTTACAGCTTCTAAACATGAACTATACAGAAATATAAACAACATTATCATTGATAGAAAATTTTCCCCAAACATGATACTGTACACCGAAAATAAAAAGAGAATACGTGTTAATTTAACAGACAAAGCACATGACTGTGCAAAAATGTTTTATAACTAATTTTCATTACGGTTAGTTTGACTTTTTTCAACTAAAAAGAGAGAAACATAAGTGAAAAATACCTTGGGTGCCTCTGCTTTTGGCAATGAAAAACAAGAATGCTCCCCCTGATCAGGTTCATACGAGTCGGTGTCCAGACGATCAGTAACAAAATCCAGCACTCCCTGAAAGTGCGGGTACTTAAACAGAGGGACAACTTGTGCAACAACTGCCATGTCTGAAGGATTTTCTAGCATGAAAGTCTTGATGGAATAGTTACCAATCTGAGTCAGTGGGAACTTGACTGGTTTGTCAGGAGACAGTGACGGCCAGGTAAATGTCGCTTTTGCAGGCAGCTTGATTCCTTTCACCACATCTGTGTCTATCATGAATGATACATTCATCCTACATCAGAGGAGAAATCACTTACAATCAATACACCCGCACAGTGCACATTTCTAGACCCTTCCAATATAAACTACCAATGAATAGAGACTCCTGGCAGGAGAAGACGGACAAGTTAAAAAAATCTTGAACATCTTGTAGCTATCTCAAGGAAAAACTAGTTGTATTAACTAAAGGGAAGAATTAATTGAAAAGATTTATCAAACCTTAATCTCCCAGATTGTTCATATAACGAGTAGATTTGCCGTAGTTTATCCATGAACTGTCCATCAAGATCTCCAACATTTGTTGGCAGTGATAAACTTGATAACCAAGCTGGAAAGCATAAATAAACAAACAATACTTTATCACCTCAATGTCAAAATATTTAACAATATTTTAAAATTGCAGTGCTGAGAATTCTTGCCATTATCAAGGAATTTGGTTTATGACGATAATGTTGTTAGCAATGATGGTGTTAACTATGACGATGACGATAAGCGGATGTCTTACAACTGAGCAATGGCCAGTTCTGTTGTCATCCAGTGTCTGTGGTGGGCAGAATGAGCACATTTTTCATCTCCATGTAACATGGTGGGATCGTGTATTCTCGAAACGATGATTTTTATAACTAACGGGAGACAATCACACTGGTGACAGCCACACTGGTAATGATTGTTCATGTCCCTAATGATGAATACGATGCTAATGATGAGGACAACAATTGTACAGGAAAGCGATCCAAACTGGATGTTCCATAAGCATTTTAAAGATCGATAATCATTACTCAGAAACTGAGAATTCCTGTATACTTGAAATTGTAAAGGACAGCTCTGAAAAGGTTCCTTGCAAATTGAATTTCATTTACCTTTGTTTTGCTTTCCAAGCCCAACATAGCAGTGAGACTTGCAGCCAAGCTTCGGATCAAACTTAATCATTCCAACCTGCATGTGATCAGAAATCAGGGATAAACAATGACTCTCCTTTTTTGACTCTTACTCTTCAGACTTCAGACTTTTTATTTATCATAACAACAATTACATAGAAATTTGTTGCTACCTGCAAATGGCTAAGGCTAGTTGAGCCATGAGGCGGGCAGCAAACATTATAAATAGACTTGAAATAGATTGCGAGCCATTACACAGAGTTTAAGATTTTATATGTAATTCAATATAATTATATCATATTATAATTGGCTATAACAGAAAACACAAGTAGTGAGTTTTGATCGGCTAGTACAATAAACAAAAAATGTAACTGCAAGTCAACATACTTTTTGTTTTTTGTTAGGCACAAGTTCTGGAGGTCCGTTGCTCTGTGAAACAAAGTAGAAACGTCCATCTAATGGGTGGGGCAAAACTGACAACAGCTTCACAGGATGTGAGAAAGAACTTGATAAGACAAGGGCGTGACTCTCAATTCGACCCTAAAATTCAACAAATTTTAGTCTTCACTTTTTCAATCTAGATAAGACTAACATCTAAAAGCAAATCAAAGCAATCATAAAGACAAAATACAAGATTTAATTTGGATAACAATGTTGCTAGCCTTCACTCATACTAACCGGAAAAGATGGCTGGAAGACAACTGAAGATGGTGAAACTGATATTTTACCATCCATGGCTTTCAGAGAAACAGGAATCTGTAATGCCTAAAAATATAACAAAAACGTTAACATTCAAGTGGGTGGTTCAATCATATATTTCTTATAACCTGTCATGAGCTTTGTCGTTTTATAAATATGGTGTCCAAGTTGTACAATATTTTCCTTCTTGCTATACACAGCCATTTCATAAAACAGCTAATTATATGTCCCACGCAATTACCTTCTAATTCAGGGCTCTTAAAACATTTGAAGTGGGACCTTAAAGTACTAGCGTAAGGTAAAGAAGGAGCTGCTGTTTATCCTTCTTTTTGAAAAATAATAATTTAGCACCTAAAATGTCATTGCTGAAGGTACCGCTCTTGGCTGACTTATCTCTTATTAAGAACCTAATAATTATCTATGATCGTTACAAGATACTAAACTTTAACTAATTTGTTCCACAATGTCATGTTTTATGACAACTTAAGTTTAGCTTGCAGGTTTTAAGCTATCTTAACAGTTCTCTATTTTCAATGGATTCTTCTGTTTCAATTGACAAAAAAGAGGATGTTCTCTAACTGGTTTGAAGGTGCAACGATCTTGCAGAAAGATTCTGTTGACGTATTCACAAGCATATCCATACTCAAAAAGCATTAACACTTCTTAAAAACTCAATGATTTCCGTTATGTCATAACTCAAGAGTCACTGTAGGTCATTTCTTGCTTATCAATAAAATGGAATGATGACCTACCTCATAATCAGTCAGTACTTCTATATTTCCAGAATACTGGCCTTCTTTCTTGGGAACACACAACTCAACAATGAATGATGCTATGTAACCTGGTTTGATGGATACCTTTAACAAAGAGGAAATAGAAGGCATTATTCTTTACCTATTCTAACTGTACACTTCCTAAATACCTCTTCACTGGTTCAGAGCCAACCATGCTACATGCTAACAATTACATTAATGACCATTAGCATTAAACGTTTTTTTTATAACGAGATATCTAGGGTTCTACTTCATATTTAGGGCCCCTATGGAGACTGGTCTTAGCGCTGAATGGGAAACTCTATTTAAATAAAAATTATTTACTCAATACACAAATATTCATTTTACTATTTAATTTTCACAACACTTTCCATTTTCTAAGAAATAGATAATGCCCAACAAACTGAAATGGGAAACCAATTTTGACATGTATACTTATCACTAAGGGAATTCTATAAATATTATGATATTAGCTTTGCAACCACAAGATCCCGCATTCAATCTCAGGCACTGCCAAGATTTCAACATTTGTGTAATTGTCTTTTCCGCCAAAGCCTTCCGAGCTTTCTATCCCTCAAAAGTCAATAAAAGAGTACCAGTGTCTGTTCGAAGCTAACCTGCGATGGATTGGAGTCAAATTTGGATGAGGCGAAATATTCATTTTCCCTTATAAAAGTGTCATGGGCCACTTGGCTCATACAAGATTTAGCTTAGCTTTAGCATTAAGAACAGAAAACATTTCAGCAAAATGTATTAGAAAGTTTGTACTGAACATGCCTATTAAGCCAAAAAGTAAGACCAGAGGCTGTCACATGGTTTTACTAACACTATTATCCAAACTGATTGTATTTAACAATAGTTCCCAGGGTGTGCATCGAATATGAGATGGTAAATAGCCGCTTGGCTATAATCATCTCATATCCAACAAGTGCGAATGGAATAATTGTTTTATTAAATTTCATGAGCTTGCCAAACTGTTCACTACTTGAAAATGACAACAAAATTTTATTGACATTTTTCAGCTTGGCAACACTTACACAGTTTCTACATATGATCATTCAGTACATGAGCTGATAATTGATATTGAGTGAACCAATCAGAATGCTAGAAACGCAATATTCGAGGTTGAAAATTTATTAATTCTAAATATTTTTACCTTGGTGATGTCAGCACTTTTCCCTGGTATAACTTTAGCTGGTGCCTGTGTACTAGACTTATGCTGTTTGCTCTCATTTCCATGCTTGACTTCTATTAATTTTACTGCCATAAACTCAATGCTGCTTGTAATTTGCGAAACCGTTACCTATGAAGTCCAGAAACACACTTAAAGGATGTGCTTGTAATGAAAGAAAATAAAATCCAGTGCGTAAATTTTAAAATAACAAATAAGAATCACTTAATGAAGACTTACATATTTCAAGCATTCATATCAAGATCAGAATACCATATCTATTTGCTCAGAAGTTAATAAGTTTTATACAGTTAATGACCAGCAAAAATTGACATCAACTGATAGCAAACAAAGCGGGCATAGTTGGCGCAGTTGCAACTTCTTTGCTTTACAGCCACAAGGTCCCAGGTTTCATTTCTGCTCTGCCAAAATCTGAATATTGGTGCAATCTTCTTTTCCACCTACGATAACTCAGCTTTTCATCCTGCTGGAGTAGGTAAATGAGTACCAGCATTTGCTTGGAGCTAATCTACAATGGGTTAGTGTCCAGTCCAGGAGGAACCAAAAGCTTTCATCTGCTTAACACCACAGAAACCTGAGATATGGATTTAGCTAGCTAGATAGTAAACAATTGATTGCTAGCTTTAATTTTAATGAATCAGCATTGTTAATGATAACCAAGCAGTTTGGCCAACAAATAAGATTTTAAATACTTCAGATGTAATAAAACAACAAAATGTTTACTAACCTCAACTGGATTTGTATTGACAACTTTAAGTAGCTTGGTCCTGTTCTCGCCAGTACCAACTATCCCATAATCCATCACTCTCTCCTCTCCTCCACCATCCCAGTAATACTACAAGTTACAAAGCATAAATAGCATTATAGTTAACAACTATCCTGTAAGGGGGAGGTGAATAGTGGTGGATACAATAATACTGAGATGCAAAGCGCCGAGTTATGTATCCTGCACTAGGCACCGACCGTAACGGGTACAGTTGTTTTTAGCATTCATCAAAATAATGGGATAAAAATGCACTTTATTTTTAAAAATAACAATACAATGTGCAACTTTTTTCTATTTTTACCATGTGCACGTAACAAACAAAGCACTTCAAACTGAATTTCTCTGTTTTTTGCTGTTGTGTTGACAGTGTCTATATTGAACCACAAGCTACAAAAGTACTTTCTTCTACAATATCACACCAGGACGTCATAATGGCATTAATGCTCAAAAAACTGTCTTATTTGCACATTTCAAAACTCAAATAAACAAGAACCGCAAAAAACTGGGTTCTACTTTTCATCTAAAAGATAACAAAAATAAATAGGGATATTGGAAATTAACAAACATAGTTTTTTACAATTCATACAGACATTTTGATACAATTTTAAGACTGGAAATACTGTAGCTCAATTTTCACTTTGAAATAAAATTCATGCTATAGCATCAAAATTGCTATTTACCACAAGCAGAGTAATCCTTTATCTAAATGAAATATAATTTATACAATATTGGCAGTTTTTAAGCCTATTAAGCTTATGTTTTGAAAAAAGTAGTTTAAAGGACTTCCATGACCAGCCTATAGGTCATAGTGGATTTATCATCTTAAAATTTATTAAGGTTGCAAAAAGTTAATTATGTACCAGAAATATGACAGGTTTGTTTGAATCAGATATGAACAATGAAAACATACTTTGACTTTGCCATCATAGCAGTGAATTGGAACAGTGAATATTGAAGCATTGGTATACACTCTTAGTATTGTAGAAAAGGCTACATCTTCTCGGTTAGCTTGGAACTGTAGGTAAAATGGTGTCAGTGTCTTCTGTGGTTCTATCATGGCTGGTTTGGTAAAATTAACAACCTGTAAAGAAAAAAGTATCAGATAATCAACAGAATATATTTCAGTTTAAAGAAAATCAAGCTGTTTTATGTAATTGCCTTGAATTGACTTTACAACAATGTCAAAACTCACACTAAATACATCTTGAACCTCTGTTGGGAACTGTGCATCATAGACAATCATTGTGAATCCAAATGTGTTGGTAATTGGCAATTCTCGAACAACTGGAATAAACGATGGCTTGCCTACAAAAAATCTTGTTTTGCTGACAGAGTATGCAATTGTGCTGTACAAAAAAACAACAAACACCATTCATCACTACAGCTGTTAACTTTCCCAATCTGCGGTTTCTATGGTGGCCAGGACTGAGGTAGGGTTGCTTGGTACATACTCTACCAGAAAGCCAATGAAAACAACATGCCTAGAATTAGAAATAGAGTTATCTCTGCCTTCTACCCATATAGTCCCCAGTTCAATCCCTAGCTCTGCTGAGATTTGATTGTTCGTGCAACCTTCTTTTCCACCTAAGTTAAAGTTCTCAGCTTTCCATCCTTCCAGGGTAGGTAAATGAGTACCAACATCTGCTGGGAGCTAACCTGCGATGGATTAGTGTTCCAATCCAAGGGGAATAAATAACTGTCCAGCTCCACCAGCCCTTTGGCTCATAAAGGATGTACATGTAGCATTTTTAGCATGACGGCACAGAGAACATGTCTTATTTCTTTTATAAGATCATTATTGTCTGGCTAAAGTTACAAAGACAAAGACAATATATAAAGTGCATACACTTGTATACTTTAATTTCTTTCATAAAACAGTAAATTCTCACGACTTGGAGACAGCCAATCATATTGCTCACATCATTTTTGACCAATCAAAATGCAAATTACTTTATGTAATGAATACAGGTTTATATTTATAAATTGCATTATAAGTTATTTAACCACTGTAAATTAATTAAGACCTTGTGCATAAAATGGACTGTCAGAGTGTAATGAACATTAATTGACCCCAAGTTCTAAAATATCACTAGCAATACTAAACATTATTACCAAGTGTCAAAGTTCGTTTGTCCTATTATCCTATTGGTTAGGAAATTCTACTGCTGCCTGCAGAGAGGCCTGCAAGAGCCTTAATACTACAATAAAAACAGAAGTCATGCATATATCACATGAAAAACGTGAGGTCACGTTTAACTTTAATTTCAAGTAACTCATTTTATTTCATAGTACCAAAACTGTTAAAATTGTTAATTAATAGAATCAGTTTTGTCTTGTTCACTGTTTTTAATTGTTCACTTCGACACCTGATTTGATGATAAATCATTTATCTACTAAGCCCTCAGGAAAGTAGTATGTTTTATGATCCCTTGACTTGGGTTCACCAAGGCTAGGGTAACTTAATCTTGGTCTTGGATCACAAAACAATTAACTGTTTTCCCCAAGGGCTCAGTTTGAAAGTGTTATATACAATCAAGTGCCTTACCCTTGCAGTATATTTGCCTGGTAGGGAACTTCAAATCTTGGAATACTCTTACTACTGGTTTTAATAACTATTTTGCCAGATCTCTGACGACTCCTTTTAGCATTGTAAGCTAATGGAACATGAAGAAAACAAAAAACTTATGTTAACAAGAATACAATGACTGCCTCATTCATTTTAAATTCTGTTATTCATACAATTAAGCAGTTAAACTACAAAAACATACAGCAGTAAAAATGTAATACAGCCATTATATCAAGCTTCAATTAATTTTTCATGATTTTTCTATGATTATATTTGACTGCTACATACTGTATATAATTCATCAAGCATCAGTGGAGCTTTAAACAAAAACGCCTGATATGTAAACACACATATCTGTCATCGACACTGGTAACAATTGTCACAAAACTAAAGAAATGCGACTAATTCATGTTTTGGTTTCCATTTGATATGTAAACTTAAGTCCTTTCACTTTCAAAACTGGAAAAGACTGTCTAAACGAAACAAAAGAAGCATTTCAATTTACAAGCAGTTTGACACCTTCAGTCCCAGCTGTATTGTTAAATTCTCCTAACTTGATCCCATGCTTTTCATTGAATAAGTTTGTGAGAATTTTACTTTTAATCTTCATTTACTTGCTTTGTTTGATCAATTCACATTTTCTCATTACCTCATGCCTTATTTTTATGTGTCATGTAAGGAGAGTGTTGATGACTGACTGGGAATGAAACGGTTAAAAAACTAAAACTTAAAATTAATTATTTTATTGAACCATCAAATTAGAACTAGTTTTCTAGATGATAGAACCGCTGCCTGGTTAGCCTAATTAGTGAGGTGCCAGTCTATTGTGCGGGAGGCTCGGGTTCGATTCCCGGCCAGACCAACACTCAGGGTCTTAAAATAATTGAGAAGAAAGTGCTCCCTTTGCTCTAACATCTGCAAACGGTTAGACTTTCGCGTCTTCTTGGATAAGGATGTTAAACCGTAGGCCCTCATAGACTTCTGTGTGTGTGTGTGTGTTGTCATGTGAAAAGTCTCCGTCCACCTTTGAGTGGTAAAGATGGTGTCCCCAATTAGTAAGCCTTTGGCCGGCTAAATAAACTTGACACCTAAATAAAGTATTATTATTATTATTATTATTATTATTATTATTATTATTATTATTATTATTATTATTAACTTTGAAACTCTTGCCCCATAATTCTCTTCCATGAATTTCTGACTCCCCTGTTTATTTTAACGCCCTTATCCCATTTATTAAGTTTCTTTAAAAACTGCTACACCTCCCCTCCTTCCGTTTATTTTGATCCCCCGTTTCCTAGACACCTAAGAGTAATAATTATAAAAGAAGCCATTTACTTCAAACGTGAAGATCCCAGTTTAAATAGCCAATTAAAGCAAATCAATTTTGAGCTTTCTTTATAATACAATTGTTAGCTTCTTTTGTTTTTTGTATGCTAGTTTGTTCAACCATACTCTTATTTACTTTCTTACGAATCTGTAAACACTGAAAAACGTATGGCCTTGTGCCAAGCATTTTTATCACATCTTTCTGATAAAGACCGTGGATTCTGCACATGGTCAAAACATTGGTTTGTAATATTGTAATTTGGTTATTTTTTCACATCAGTCACTGTTCTTAAGCTAGTGCGCATTTTTATATATCATTCTGATCTCTACAATAGCAAGGGTTTGGACAGAATAGCCGATCGGAGCGCCTGGACCCGTCACCTTATCTTCGAATTCTCCAGCTTATCGACCACAAGGTGAGTTGATAAATCTATCAGAATACAGTGGACGACTAAAATCCATGGAACAGTCCTGGGATTTTTGTTGAACAAAAATTTATATACCCTTGCTAAAATAGGTGTGTGACAAATACAAAACTTTTGGTAATTACTGAAGTGTTTGAAGGCACGTTTTGCGCTGTCAATTATGACTCGAACAAAGCCGGTGTTTATTGCCAACGAGCCAGCCGAGCCAAGAAGCGAGGCTGGCGAGGCGGCAGCTCATAAAGGAGAAAAAATCTCGATTTAAGCGTAACTTTTAATTTGTTAACAATAGCGATTCTTTAAGAGCCCAATCATAGTCGTCCGGCAGCCGGACATGGTCTTCAAATTACTAAACGTCCGGCATATTCAATTGAAAATGTTAGAGTTTATTCAGATTCCTTAAGCGCTTGCACAGGAGCAAAAATATCGAATTTTATAACGTGACATTTGGAAATATTTTCGCCAGGCATGTCGGACACGATCTTCCATTTACTAAACGACCGGCAGTTATTTTTTTGTGCTCTATATATCTCCTTAAACCTCACTCCTATTCAATTAAAAAAGTTTCCACACGAGCCAAAATTTAAATTTTGTGTTTTACGTTGGCTTGTGTATAAAATTATATAAGCACTTGAAGCATCTAAACGAACTCTAAACTGCAGTGTCTCGCGAAAGTTTTCAGTGTCACGTTTGGATGATTCGCATACTATTTACAGAGCCAACGTAAAAATGAAATTCGAAATTTTGGTTCGTGTGGAAGCGCTTGCCAGGCTTCTAAATAAACTCTAAACATTTTCAATTGAATATGGGTAAGTTTTAAGGGGATATAATTGAAAAATATGGAATGCCGGACATTTAGTAATTTGAAGACCATGTCTGGCTGCCGGACGTACTGAGTTCAAAAATTCTAAAAAATTTATTAAGTTTTTGTCTTGCTCGTTGGCACTTAGCAATAGCTACTACTAGTTTTATTCTTACTGCTCTGGCTACGAGTTAACCTTTTTTTTATGACACCGGCTAAGCAACATGAAGCGCCACTCTCTTACAAAAGTTTTAAAAAATTGTCAAATTTCAAGATCGAAGCTGAAAATTTGAAAAAAATAATGATAAACCAAAATTCTTCATTAGACGTGTTGCACGGTACGTTGACTCATAGCCACTCTCTTAGGAAAAGTTTGAAAATAATAAACCAAAATTCTACATTTAACGTAGCACGAGTAGCCACGCTATTAGCTGTTATTTTTCTGTTGTGAAGTATTACATAGTTCGCTCTGTAACTGCCTTCATGTGCATTTATAACTTAACTTTTTCACAACTTTAAATTTTAAAAATATAAAAACGTCAAAGTAGCAAAGATACTTCCTTTCATTAATTACGATTTCCGTTTAAGAGCAAATCGAAAAGCCTTTGTTGTAGATTGTTTTTTTAAAACTAAAACGATTCGACTAATAAAAAATCAATTTATTATTAAAAACGATTAAGACTGCAATATTATGGTGAAGTTTGGTTATTTCTTTTATTTATTTGGTGGCTCCTAAAGGAGCCGTTTTTATAAAAGACTACTGAGGTCACTAGTAGCCAGAGGCCCGACCTTCCCTCTCGATCACTTTGGGCACCACTTTCTTCAGATGGTCAATGTAGCTATTGCACTTTTCCACAGTTATTCTTGTCTCCCAAAAAGACTGAATACCTTTCAGCAGCTCGTCTTTAGTCTTCGGTTTCACAGTGGCACGGAGGAAGTGCTTGAGCTCGTGCCATATCAGCTCGATGGGGTTTAAATCCGGGCTTTCTGGAGGAGTTTTCCACCAGTGGATTCCCGAGTCCTCGTAGTATTTCTTTGCCCTCTTGCTGGTGTGCTTCGGGTCGTTATCTTGCATAAAACGATGACCGTCAGGAAACGTACTGGCGATGAATGGTACCAGATGCTTTTCCAGCACATCGTTCACGAAGAATTCCGCTTCCATTATACCACTAAATATGGCGATGTGGGTCGCACCGCGTCGCGAAATACCGGCCCAGACATGAACCTTGTACGGGTGTTTTGGTCTACCTTTTTGGCGCGGTGGTTCCCACCATCGATGGAAGGAGATCCGAGCGTGTTGTTCCATCGCCACCGTACACTCGTCCGTGAAGATGACGTCGCCGAAAGTTTCTTTGGTCTCCAAGCAGCGGCGGCAGTAATCGAGCCTTTTCGCACGGTTGACTTCTTTTACCAACTGACAATACTTGGTGCCAGTTGCTAACCAACCCAGCTTCCGACGAATCCTTTTTATTTTATCTGTTGAGAATGCCAGGCCTTTTTCTTCTAGTAATAACCTCTGAAGGGTTGTACTAGTTGTCTCGTCGTTACTCTCCATCTTTTTATCGATAAAGTCCAGCAATTCTGGGGTAACATCTTTAGCTGGACGTCCGGGTATTGGTTTCGACTGGAACGACTTTGTTTCGTTGAAGTGCTTGATGAAGCGCACCAGATTGTGCCGGTCAATGGTAAAGTCCTCTTGCTCTTTTAGGTACTGGAGAATTTCATAAGTTCTCCTTCCTTTAAGGTGGAGGTCGATAACAATTGCTTTCAAACGGTCATTTAGACGAGGCATCTTGGATTCGTGAACGTGATAACCAAGGTTATGTGTGAAACTCTAATTTTTGTCAGTAATAGTTTTATTGCTTTCATTAAATGACATGAGCCAATGAACGCATTATCTAGTAAACTGTCAATGCTGTTGCTATAGCAATGTGTGATTAGAATATTTATGACTAATTATGAATTCAATGGAGCACTTATTAAGCTAAGTCATGCTAAATGGACAATTCTGTAAAAGAATAGCATAACTTCACTAATACTTGATGAAACAAACCGATTCAAATACGCATATTAACCGCAAACATTATATATTTTCAAGATGTAAGAATTTATTTTGCGTCTTAGGGGATGCCCTTCGCATTGCATTAAAGTCGTTGCAATAAGTCTATAAGTATAAATTTCAAACATTAATTTCAACGAAGATGATTAACTTGAACCAATAAAAATTCGTATATCATTTTATAAAGCTACATGTCTGAAAAAACATATTTTTTTAGTTCTAAAAAGCGTTAATGAAGGTACGGAATGATTAAAATAACTTATCTGCGTTTATAATATCAAATAACAGCAAGGAAAAAGAATGATTTTTAGTAATCCCTGTTTAATCCCTATGAAACAAAATAAACAAAGGATTAAGATATACTTCATCATTTTTCACACCATCTCTTCTTTTAGATCAGAAATTTTCTCAGCCCTCTTCCTCATCCTCCTCTTCAGCTGGCTCACAGGCCATACCAGCAATTTCTACAGGCTTGGTGGCCTGGCAGGTCTCTGCAGCAGTTGAACAACGACGCCTGTTTAGTTCTTGGTAAAGGCAACAACAGTCTCGTAAAGGAAAGCATGCAGTAAAAACCTGTACACTCAAATTTGTTTTCCTTGCATCAAAAGATGATGAGGGCCCCCCTTGCTCAGTAAAACAAAGGAATAGGTTGTCTAATACCAGACTAGGTGATTAAAACATTTCTTTTAAATATCCATCACTAGTCACCTCCACTTCTAGGGATAATTGTTAATTATAGAAAAGCCTGAGACATCCACCAAATACATCTCTCCAGAGCCTTTTAATCCCTTGGTTGTGAGTGCTCCTCCCTAATATGAAAAGATACACTTTAATAATTCATTTCAAAGAAAAATATTTGTAATTTTAATCCACAAGAACATGTATTAAAAAATGACTTGGTGAAACTTTTCCTAATAAATAATGATAATGGATTTGTATATGTTTTTTTCCTCCCTGCCCATAGAAGCGTCTCTCGCTGCGGCAGT
>JAPEIX020430285.1:0-13702 GCA_026122405.2 Zoanthus sansibaricus
TTCAGCCTTTGTAAGGGACCCCGTGTCCTATTGTTGTTTCTCCTTGCCTGTTACACCTAGCTAAATTTTCATAAATAGAATAAATAAATAAAGATTCGAATATTTGTATGACCTTCTTTTCCGCCTAAGCAAACTCAGCTTTTCATCCTTCCGGGGTAGGTAAATGAGTACCAGCATCTGCTTGGAGCTAACCTGCGATGGATTAGTGTCCCGTCCATCGGGAGTCAAAAACTCTCATCCAATTAACACTACAGAAACCGGAGATAAGCGCCTGCTCCATGGGCCACTTGGCTCGTAAAGGATTTAGCTTTTTCTGGGAAGAAAAGGAAGGCCTTTGTCATCGTCTTGTATTGTAATTGTTATGTAATACATTTTGTTTCCAGGACCTCTTTTCAGCAGTTATAAACTTGGCGGATTGCTATTGACTGATACCGTTCAGTTGTCTTACAGTATGATTACCAAATGAAAAACCAAGTTCACTACGGACCTACGGTTAGACATCCTTATCCGAGAAGACACAAAGCTCTAATTATTTGCAGATGTTAATTTAAGACTCAATTATTTTAACATTCTGAGTGTTGGTACGGCCAGGAATCGAACCCGAGCCACCCGCAATGTAGACTTTAAGTAGTCTAGTCGATTGTCCTGAAAAACGTTCAGTGTTGAAAAGTTTTTAATTGTTTGCATTTGAAAGAAATGCCTTATCTGGCAAAAATTTAGTTGAGTAGTAAAATTGATGTAATCGAATATGTTTTGTTGCTCTTGATTTCATATTCTTTATATTATCAGGCTTCCTGATTTAAAAATGTACCAGCATAATTATCCTGACTTTCAAACTTTGAAACTGTAGCACAATCTTAAATTTTTCAAGTGCCACTTGATACCTTATGCTGTAAGAACTTGTTTTCAATGTAAACAATTTGATGTACTTTTTTTTTTCAGGGCTCGGGTGCGAAAGACCAGACTGTCCAGGAGAGCCTGAGTGCAGTGGACGAGGCCGATGTGTTGCTGCAAAAGTACCTTATTGTGGAGATTGTTTGCAAGGCTGGATTGGTCGGGCTTGTGACGTTTCTTGCAAGAATGGATCAGCGAGTAAAGCGAACCCAGATCTCTGCGTGTGTAATTCATGTTACTCTGGACTTAGCTGTGATTTGCTTTGCTCAGGACGAGAAAATGCTTCGTGTACGGAAAATGAATGCTATTGTGGATTTGAAGGTTGGCGTGGAAAATTATGCGATAAAAAAGGCTGCCCTGGATTATACAACAAGGACTGTTCAGGACATGGAACTTGCAATAGTGCTACTCAAACTTGTGAATGCGAGACAGGTTGGAGTGGTCGTGGTTGCGAACGAGAGCTGTGCCCTGGAACTCCAGAATGCAGTGGTCACGGTATCTGTAATGCCACAAACAACCCTCCAACCTGCACTTGTCACCCTGGATGGATGGGATTTTCTTGCGAAAGTAAATGTATTAATGGATCTGCTCATTTTGACACAAGTAGTAACAGCTTTCTTTGTCAGTGTGAAGACTGCTTTGGTGGTCTGTTTTGTGAGCAGGAGTGTTCCGGTCACGGAAAGTGCGAGAATGGTACCTGTCAGTGTGGTTTTGAAGGATGGCGAGGTAAGACATGTGAATCCAAGCGTTGTCCAGGGTGGTTTAAGGACTGCACGGGACATGGAACGTGTATATCATCCCTTAGTCAATGCTTCTGTCGACCTGGTTGGACCGGCCGTGGTTGTGAAATTCCACAGTGTCCTGGAGGTGGAAACTGTAGTGGACATGGAGTATGTGATGGTGTTAATCACGATCCCCCTGTATGCATATCTTGCAATGATACCTACATGGGAAATGGATGTGAAAAGAGATGCCTACATGGAGTAAAGAACAAGACGGAAAGTGGAGATGTGTGCATTTGTGACAGCTGTCACACAGGACTTGAATGTGATACTGAATGTGACAGTCATGGTCGTTGTAAAGCTGGGTTGTGTACTTGCAACAAAGGTTGGAGAGGTATAAAATGCGAGACAGTCGGATGTCCTGGCATTGACGTTGATTGCAGCAGGCATGGAGTTTGCTTAGCTGTTAACCAGGAATGTGATTGCTACCGTGGATGGAAAGGAGAAGGTTGCGAATTACCTGACTGTCCAGGCACGCCAGACTGCAACAATTTGGGAGCATGCCTAGGGTCACTGGACCCACCACGATGTGTAAATTGCACAAATAACACAATGGGCCCGGCGTGTGATCTACCTTGTTATAATGGAAAGGAACTCCCGCATCACAGCTCCATATGCAAGTGCAATCCATGCTATAGCGGTATAGCATGTGATAAGAAATGTTCGGGTCATGGAGAGTGCACCAATAACACGTGTCATTGCCACTCAGGTTGGAAAGGAGAGTACTGCCAAAATGAAGACTGCCCTGGGAATCCAGATTGTTATAATCGTGGTACCTGTATGCTACCTGCTGGATCTTCGAAACCCATATGTTTGTGTGATCAAGGCTTTGACGGACTTGGATGCGAGAAACTTGTTTGTCCTGGTCAGCCCATGTGTAACAATCGAGGTAATTGTACATTGATTAACAACCAACCTCTTTGTATTTGCAACCATGGTTTTGACGGAAGTGCTTGTCAACACTGTCTTCCACGATTTGCTGGCACCGACTGTCAGACGTGTGCCACCAACTACATTGGCTGGATGTCTGGTTGTAACGTAGTTTGTGTTCATGGATACGGCATCGGACCAAACCAAGATATATGCGAGTGTCACAATGATAGTTCTTTAGGTCACTGGAATGGCAGTAGCTGTGACAAATGTATAGATGGATGGGCGTTACCAACATGCACAAACTGTGACGATGCCCACGTTGGAGCTAAGTGTGACATTGACTGTGTCACATCACATGGGCAATACCAGGATCCACGCGATGGCTTTACAAGAACTGAGCCAATAGAACCAATTCTTAACTGTATGTCACGTGATCATAATGGTAATGTAAATGCCTGGTTTGGATACAACAACAAGAATCCTGATAATGTTTACCTGAACATAGGTCCAAATAATGAGTTTACACGACCAGATTTAAACCTTATCCCTGGAGGAATTGAAGGCTTCGTTCGCAAGCAAACCGAGCCAAGGGAAATAGAGAACTTTCCATTAATATCGCAGAGCCTTGGACAACCTACAAAGTTTTTATCTGGAAAACATGACTATGTCTTTGCTGTTAGGTAAGAGCTGAAATTATATTTTACAAACAAAAATTGAACATTAGACGATATTGCTGTATTTACTTTATTCAATTTATTGAACTTGTTTGGGCCTTAATTTGTTTTCCAGGTTGGACGATTCGTACCCAGTTGTGTGGCTTCTTGCCAATCCGATTTCAAACAAACGCTTCTCTGTTGAAGTTTCAAAGTCCATGTTTGAGATGTATCGCTGTAACAAGCAATTTAACTCCTCCAATTCAGATGTAAGTTTAATGTAGGCAGATTATTTTTCTTTTGAGTGGTGCATTCCATTACAGAATTAGTTCTACGAAGACTTCTGTTTTGACAATAAGATTCTTATAATAAAAACACAACAATTTTGATATTAAAATCATACGCTTGAATACGCGAGTAGATTCTTAATCTGGCAACTTCTTACCGTCCAACAATTTTTAAAATATTAAAATGTTTTGACCTTGTGCTCCTTTCCAGTTTAAAATATAAAAACTAAAATGACAACATCTATAGAAGATTTAAAAACTAATTAAAAAGCTAAGGTGCAAACTACACGACAATAATAAAATATTCAATTAATATGACGTTAAAATGTTTTAAAATGAATATAACAATTTATTCTAATTAGGAGAGTCTTTAAAACTTGCCAAGGATGAAAGCAGAATTCACTGATAGGGGATTCTATTTTTAGATTTACATTCTTGCCTTTTATCTAGGTTGTAATGGCGCAGCAACTACGCTGTCCAATAGGCTTCACGAGTAATTAACATATTATCGTTATGTACTTGTTCTTTTCACATAAATTTAGAATCAGTGATAGGATGAGGCGTGGAATTAATGTATAGCTACTTTACATGTTTTCTTGTTGGTCCTTGTGTGTTAGTGTTTTTACAACAAATTCGAGTGGGCCTGGAAGCAAGTCTTATGACAGAATTCCGAGGGGCCCTGGAGCGAAATATAAATTGTAAAATTTTCAGTTGTAAGAGCAGTTTTTTGAATGTAAGCATCAGGAGCGGAACAGTGTTTTTTTTTAATTAAAACTTTGGGAAAAGTAAAAGATCTTGGTTTGAGTTGCTGAAGACAGCCAGCAATATAAAGAGAAAAGAGAAACGACAGTCCTCATTGTTGATTTATGATTGCAGAATCTGATTTTAAATTGTGTTGCCTTAGAACCAACATACTGTAAATTGCACTCAACACAAGTAGCTAAATAGATCACATTGCACGAAGAATAGTTTAAGTTCTGTTTTATCTTGTAAGTTTTATTTGCAGCTGAACTTGGAAGTATTTGCGATTCTGTGAAAGATATAATAGTTCGGTCTGTTCTGTCCAAGGCAGCGTAACTACACGAACTTTTTGGGCCCATCGCTGTTCCTTGGGTCTAAATGATATGATTTTCCCGATTGGTTATTATTGGATTGTAAGCAAATTTTCAATGCCTCAATAATACTAGTGCCTTCCTAACTGCTGTTAAGCTGAATTTATTATCAACTTACTATTATTGTCGTAAATTTTGCCACCTCAACATTGTATTTTTTAACTTAGTTTTTTAATACATATATTCTATACATATTGAAATTTTGTTTTCTAATTTTTGATTTTTGATTTAGCTATTTGTGTTAAGTGCAATTTACAGTATGTTGGTTCTACGGCAACACAATTTAAACTCAGATTTCGCAATCATAAATCAACAAGAAAAGATGTGAAGTGACTGTGCCCTTTAATTCCACACCTCATTCATTAACTGATTTTCAATTTAGTTGAATAGAATATGTAGGTAAAGATAGTATGTTAATTCCTGGGGACGCCTATTGTACAGCTCAGTTAAGAACGCTGCACCCTTACGGCCTAAATAAAAGGTAAGATTGTAAATCGATAATAGAACCCACTATCAGTGAATTGCGTTTTAATTCCTGGCAAGTTTCCAGGACTTTCCTAATTAGGGATCTGTTCGTTTGGGCCTATTCCAACTATTCCGGATTAAGAATAAGTTTTGAATTTCCTTCCAGATTTTTAAAGGGCGATGAAATATTTGTTTCAGATTTAAAATTCAAAAGAGTTTTATCACTAAGACATGTTTTATTTGTAACTTCGCAGGAAAAGCAGCCACACGAATCCGACAAAGTTTTTATTTTCCGAATTCCTGTTCCGGAATAAGCCCAAACGAACGCACCCTAAAAAAAATAACGAATGTTGAAAACCTTTAAGAAAATCCCAAGGGGTACTTAACAGAATTGTGGAAGGGGGGATGCCGCTGAACCTTTACAAACCTGACCATGTTCTTAACTAGAAATGGGCTTGATTTTGATATTCTGTTCTAAACAGGTAAGGCTTATGAACAGGAAAAAGTTTACGTACATCAAAACCAAGTCTAACCAATTCTCTTCCGGGAAGAATTGTTGCACACTGTGCTAAAAAGTTTGTAAAAATTGCAAAATTTTGTTCCCTGTTCTAGACAAAACTTTCCGTGATTTATAAAGCCTGTTTTAAAATGGATGGTCTGACAACCACACCCTGAACAGCGGCACATGCCCGAATGATCAATATATGAAAGTACCTCCCGAGGAGAAAATAAAATCAATTCAGAAATGAATTATTATCAAAGGTTTGACTATTTCCTGGAAACTGTCACACTTGTATGGTTCCACCCGTAGAACTCAGTAGGCGAAAGACATTTACAATCAACTTTCATACAAAACGGTTGTGGCAATAAGCAAGCAGAAAACACGATGGTGTTAATGCAAAATAGAATGATAATGATTAAAGTGATCAATAAGATGATCATGATAGTAAAGCTCCGAACTGGTGATTCCGAAGGGCAGAAAAAAATATAATATTCTTTTCTATTCAAACTGTTAACAAAGGTTTTGAGGAAAGCGAGATTGATTTGTCCTTTTCATAAATATATGCTCAATAAGCTTTAAAAAGGTTAACTTAGTACAGTTATTGAATAAATTAAGTCTTTTTCTTCCCTTTCTCCTAACTATCGGTGTCTTTCTGATTCCTTCTAAATTATGCTCTAAAGATGCCCTGTACTCGACTGATGACGGGTGAAACTGAACGTCCGGAAACCAATCTTTGTAACTTTCTTGCTCTCTGTTTTCTTGGTAGCAGCTTGGTGTTGCAGCACAAGGAAAAGATAATGGCATGATGGGCTTATCAAACTGTGATATCCACTTGTTTGTTCTTTTGCTAAAATGTGCCTCTAAAGCACGCGACACGTTACCAAGAATTTGTGGAAAATGTTCAATCGATAAAGGAAAGTTCTCATCTGGATCAGATTCGATGTCAAACAGTAGAGGTGGATCATGGAAGGTAGTCTGATCTGATTCTGTGCAACAAAATAATACGAGTAACAAATGTTTAGAAGTAAAAAGAAACACAGGACGATAGTCAAACTTCGATTACCAAAGGCTAGCTAAAGCTAAATCCTTTATGATTCTAGTGGCCCATGGAGCCGGTGCGTTTCTCTGGTTTCTGTAGAGTTAAGCAGATGAGAGTCTTTGACTCCCCCCTGGACAGGACACTAATCCATCGCAGGTTAGCTCCCAGCAGACACTGGTACTCATTTACCTACTCCGTAAGGATGGAAAGCTGTATTGGTGTAGGCGGAAAAGAAGGTCACACAAATATTCGAATCTCGTCAAACTGCCGGGGTCGAACTGGGGACCTTGTGGTTGGAAAGCAGAGATCTTACCAATTGCGCCAACCACGTCCGCCCATTAATCAGAGGACAGAAACAAATTTATTAGAATTTCAACCCTCTTATTTCAAAGTCTTAACGAAAATATGAAAGGTGAATTATTCCTCATGACACGAGGGAAAGAAAAATCCAAGTCCCTGATAGGATTCGAACCCATGACATCTCGAACATCGGGCTGGGACGGTCTATCCACTGAGCTGCAAGAACTCATGGAGAGCAAGATCATTAAACTGAGTTCATATATGTTATGAACTACAACTACTACCACTACGATCAACAAGGTGTGAAGGTATGGAACATCAGTCAAGGAACTCAGAGAGCCCTGAAGTTATTGACAGATTGTATCTTTTCCTTTTATTTCTAAATAATAATAATAATAATAATAATAATAATAATAATAATAATAATAACTTTATTTTGGTGTCAATTTATTTAGCCGGCCAAAGGCCTACTAATTGGGGACACCATCTTTACTACTCTAAGGTGGACGGAGACCTTTTACATGACAGACATACACACATAAACACAGAAGTCTCCGAGGGTTTACAATTTAACGTCCTTGTCCGAGAAGATGCGAATGTCTAACTGTTTGCAGATATTAGAGCAAAGGTAGCACTTTCTCCTCAATTATTTTAAGAACCTGAGTGTTGGTCCGGCCGGGAATCGAACCCAAGCCTTGCGCACGATAGACTGACTTACCAACTGGGCTAACCAGGCGGCGCATGCCCACCAGGGACTTTTGTTGTGTGACCCTGTGATTAAACCAACACTATAGGAACCCGAAAAGATGACAACATTAGAAATGTTAGGCCGATATCTGGACAATTAAGGTTTGCTTGGAATCAAACTTCACTCGACATTGATCCAACACAAAAGCTCAGCTCCCCCCGACATTGTCGAATGGCCATGTTAAACGTTCCCATGGTGCATGTTGGATGAAATGTCATATCGTTTGACAAAGGTCGTACGGACGTATACTCAATATCGACTCCTATGTGAGCGGTTGCTATTAGTGTTTTTGTTTTTTACTTAAAGAATTTATACGAAAATGCATTTAACTTTATTAAAAGAAAAAGAAGGCGTTTCCAGCTCCAATAAAAAACAGACTTTATTTAGTAAACTTACCAGATCAGATGAAGGATTTGCACTTGTTTGGTTAAACTAATGCAAACATCGTGTATTTTTTTCTTAAGTAGATTTTTTTGGCAAATCAATTCGAAAAATACATAATTCAGTTTGGTTTGTGTTTCTTTTTACTTATTCAGAGGTGTGTTCTCTGCGGGATCCAGAACAGAGAATGAGCTGTGGAGTGTTTATTATCAACAAGACAGAATGTAATGGACTAGGTTGCTGCTATGACAACACAGTTAGTGGCGTTCCGTGGTGCTTCAACAAACCTGATGTTGATTCCCCGGATTACGGTAAATTTTCTTATAAAGATTCGTGAAAAAATAAAACAAGGAAGCACAGTTTGAATCGAAGGAGCTCGAGTCTGAATGTTAGCTGTGTTTTGCCAGCGACTGAAGCATAACAAAGTAACATGGTAGTTTCTCTCTCCAGTCGACTGGGACCAGGGTGTGCTAACCCCCAAAGTTAAACTAATATTTAAACTGACTGCTAATATAACGTTTCTCTCCGGTAATGAATTCAAATTTAACTTAAAACACTGTTGTAAAAAATATGTTTTAATGCCTCGAAATGATTTCATTGCTATTACAATAATCCATTGATTTCAGAGATTTGTTCTTCTCGAGACCCAAAGCTGAGAGTTGACTGTGGGACCTTCGGTACCAACAAAAGTCACTGTCTGGACAAAGGCTGTTGCTATGACAACTCTGTTGGTAATGGTGTCGCTTGGTGTTTCAGAAAACCAAATATGTCAGGTATATATGCCCTGCGTTTTACTTTCGTTCATAACAAAAAGCTTGTATACTGTGTTTATTAGAAACATTTATAGTAGGACAGATCATCTGTGTAAGGGCACGTGTTAGCACGAATATAGACGTTGATGCATAAAAGCATCTGGCACACACATGTACAAGTGTAATAAATAGAGGATATTACACGGTGGCGCGAACATATGAAGTTTATCTTCGAGTGGTAAAAATATTTAACGAGTGAGCGCAGCGAACGAGTGAAATACTTTTTCCACGAGAAGATAAACTTTATATGTTTAAGCCAACGTGTAATTTTCTTTTTATCATATGGAGACTAAATATTGAATATTTCCTATTTTATTGTGTTTCTAACACAATTTTATTGTGTCATTGAACGGTACGATACTCACAAAGGTGACATACGGAAAATACGCCACTGGGGTCCCGGATGAGGTGGCGTATGGAATCTACGAGTGGTTTAGTTCCCAGACAAACACTCTCCTCCATATAATAAAAAAGTAGCTGCAACCTCTAAACAACACATTGACATTTACAAAACTTACATAATGGTATGGGCCTATTTACTCATTGTCTTAATGATGCGTTTGAAAAACTTTTAATAATCTTTGAGCTATTTAAAAACACATGAAGTTGAATTCCAAGTTTTGTATAGTGCTTATTAGTTTGGAAGGGAAAAAGGGGAAGCTAGAAATTGAGTTAGTTATGATACTGCATGTTTCAGGAATAGTCAATAACATTTTTCTCCAGATGAGAAAGCAAATAAGGAAGAAGATAAAAAAGAAAATTACCAAGGAGAGGACAATAAAGCCGAGCAAGTTGTTAGTAGAGCTACTCAGATGGTTGAACTACTATCTGAAGAAAACTCCGTTTTAAGACAAGAGCTTGAAAACTATTATACTAGAATCGCACAGGCCGAGCAGGTTTGTTTTACCTCAATATATAAGTCAGCGCGCACTTGGTACTCGTGACAAGTTGGATTAAACAAACATTTTGTCAATCCTGATATTTGATGTTGTTTGGCAAGAGTGACAAAATATCTTCGTGTACCGTAGGCAAACTGAAAAATCCATTTTAACAAAAACATATCTATAGTACGCATGCGTACTATTGACAAAACAACATGTGGATATCGATCTGAAATTTTAAAGAAAAGATATCTAAACAGACATAGCTATAATGCCGCTGAAAAAAATAGCAAAACAGTTACTGTTCATCAGCATGATGCCTAAATTGTGTGCAATGCTACAATTGGTTTCGGCTCCATTGGTTTCTGGATCCCATATATTAACTAGCAACAAAGTAGCAAAAATTATATTTAACAGTGTATAGAACAAATATTTTGATGTTTTAAGATTTATCTTGCCGAATTAAGCTAGAATTTTTAACAATCTATTTGCATTCATTGCTATGTCAGTTAGCACGTGTATTGTTGAACTGAATACATTATATCTCCTTATATTCTTATCGTACTCTAAGGCCCGGTTCAGACGCCGTACTTCACATGAGCCGAATCGAATTCGAATTCACTAAGACCGACCCAAATTAATTAAATCCGGCTGAATTGATTCAGACACCGAACTAAATTCAGCCAAAGTTAATTCCCCTAAAAATTGCGGATTCGGGTCAGCGGTATGAAAACACAGCTGAAACATGGCGGACTCTGGCAACAAAATGTAAACAAGAGCCTTTTTCTGCGAAAAATACTGGAAAAATTGTCAAAAAGAAGAAGAAGAATGCAAACCGCATTGACCTATTTTGCAGCAAGAAGAAGACAACTGATAACCGTATGTGTACTCTCTCTTCTTTTGGTTGTATCTCATCGAATGACAGTGACGCATTAATACAGCCGTTCTTACCGCCGGCTGGAAAGAAACAATGGATGGTTTAGCACAATTTGGTCTACGTATTCCGAATATTGATACGTACGATTTCTCTTTCCATTTTTACCGACATTTTTCTTTGAAAACTTTGACTTTACTAAGGTGAAAGAAGAACGAGAGTGAACTCGACTTCTAGCTGGTAGTGGACTGGTTGAAACATTGCCTTTAAGATCGTCTCCCCTCAGCCAATTCGCTATGGCACATTGACGTTTTTTAGGTTGATTGGTGGGTTGCTACATGGACAGCTGTTCTTCCCAACCTTTGTCATTTTCAGTTATTTGTTCTCTTCCCCTTGTTTGTTCATATCTCTCATCGATTGCCTCGACATCTATTTCAGAAGACGTGTCTTCTGAATCAGTGTCTTCGATGTGAATACAGCAATCAGTATTCTTCTTATTTGAGGAATGCTTTGATATGCCCTTGCATTGAGATAAAACTACAAGTGGCAAATCCTCCTCACTCTTCTCGTCAGTAATGCACAAAACACTTGAGCTATCTTCTGACGCAGATTCACTTGTGTCTTCACTCAAATCAGCTGATTTTGATTGATCACCAATGACTCGATCAAGCGTTTTAGAAGGCATTTCAAATCCTCCCGCACAGATGTCGCATATCCATTGGAGTGGTTCTGTTTTCCATCTCTGACAACGAAGATGCGTTCCATGTTAACCACATACAAAACATAAATATATCTTCCATGGCCTGTACATACAAACAACTTTTTTACTTAAAGTATAATTACCAGATGCAACAGGGATTGCTAATGACAAGACCGAATTTTCCCGTATCAAATTCTCCAAGCACCTTGCGTTACATTTTTAAAAGACACTGTTTTGTCCATTACTGGCGATGAACTGCCCTCAAACAGTCTTAAAATGTCATGCTCATGTGTAAAAACGACGATTATTCCGTGCTACTTACTGCTCTATTAATCGTAGAAACAAAGAACCTGACCAGTAGAATTTTATAGCTTATACTTAGAGAAAAATCTGAAGATACAAATTAACGGGCAAAGCAATAGCACTTGATAGAGGCAAACTACTGTTTGAAAAGACAGTAGCTCGTACCTACCAATAATTTTATATTGTCAAAAGAAACAGAAACGCAAAGAAACACTAGAACGGCAGCCGTAACAAGTGACAGTGCCGTTGCAGCTAAAGGTAAATACGACTGCTCGCGGTAAATCAAGACGAACGGCGACGAGTGCAAATTTAAGTACATTCAACCAACACTTTTCGCTGCTTCAGAATCTTTATTTTTTTATTACAGCTTTGGCTGTACTGCTTGCAAGCCGCAAAATTGTACAACAGGATTCTCAACATTTGTTTTTACTTGATTTCTAGTGATAGAGGAATGGATGTCCAAGCATCTGTTCAACACTTTATCGGTTTCCGTTGTTTACTAAATGTTGCTAACGCCTGAAATCTTGCAACCAAGAAATAAGTGAAAGAGCCTGACTTCGTTAAAAATAAAAAACGATCCTGCTGCAAACAAAATTGTACAAAATAATTCAGTTTGTTTTAAGAATGAGAAGCTATGTGGCTTTAATACGTGTTTCCCTAACAACACTCAAGCTTTATAAAATTAAAAATTATTAAATAATTTTGTATGAGCCTCATGCTTTTTAGCTTTACCACTGATTTTATTCTCAAATAATTCTTAATGCAATTATTAAAGTATTTTCAAGTTTCAGGCTAAAAACGTATATATATATCGGCCATTAATACAGTAACGAAACTAATGAAAAAGGTCCGGTGATCTTTTTTTTCTCTTTAATAGTCATGCATGACAAAAATTGGCAAACATGTTTGATATTTGGTTTATCTGTCACAAGTGACAAACTCACCCTAAATGATTGGCCCCGCACACTAGATAACTTTGCCGATCCAAGTTGTCACGATTGACAAGTGTGCGCTCAGATATCACCAATGTCATATATTTATTTGTCTTTATTTATTAAATGTACGCCTCAGTGATGACAAAACTGAATACACTGGGAAACGCTCTTCATGTTCAAACAGAACACAGAAAGTAGTCGCTATATTGTCTTTATTGGTGCCAAACCCTTACATGAACTTGAGGCTTAATCTAAGGTTAAGCTATGACTGAATTAGGACAGGAGCAAACAACAACAACAACATTTTATTTTGTACCAGATTTTTACAATTATTTCTACGTTACTATATATACGAAAAATAAATAAACAGCAATTGTGGTACTTAGCTACCTGTAATAGCCAGAGGCTAAACTAGACAATTAGCTAAATATTTTCAATTTGGATTTTGATTTATGTCAAGAAAAGGAAAACCAAAAAATATGTTAGAAAAGTAACGCATTAAAGTGCTACTGCGATCAAAAATTCACTTCTCTTTTCTCTTCGGATACTGAAACTATTTACCCTCAATAACAATTATGCCAAATTTTAAGTCGAACTTCCACGAGAAGTATTTTTATTTCCACTGTATTTTCGCGATCAAATCGTCCGCCATTACTCGGTCTAGAAAGCTCCGCGTAAGAAGGAAAAACTGGGTCGAGAAGCGGAAATGACGTCATCGACTTAACCAAAACTAAAAATCGTGGCTAATCAAGTGTACTGAGTTATAGAGAGGGAAAATTTATTTAGTTAGTTTTCGGTATGGTTTCAAACCGTTGTGTTGTACAAGGGTGTAGCAATACGTCGGATATTAAGCATAAATCGCCCATCGACAGAAGTCTTCAAAGTCATAAATGTGAGATATTTCAAGGGAGTCCTGGAGTAAACATACCATGTATAAGGCCTTTGTGCATTTTGTTAACAAAACTCCATCATTAGCGATTACAAGCAAGCAAGAGTAGATTGAAGGAGGAGAGCACAGGGGGCAAAATAATCCGTGTATCAAACGCCAGTTTGATTTTGATTTCAAAATGGAATATTGATTTTTGCAGAAATGCTTCAAAAATTAAAGTTTTTACTCTACGTATCGAAATGAAAAATTGAAAATAGCACAAAAATTCGATT
>JAPEIX020430874.1:0-13699 GCA_026122405.2 Zoanthus sansibaricus
CTCCTCAAAATAAATGGGAATGGGGAGAAGAAAGAAAAAAGGAAAGTCTATCCACAGCACATTCAAAAAGCTTTTTGACCCCTCATCAGGTGCAAACACTTTTAGGTCATGACTTTGTCAGTTAAAGATCATGCAAGTTTACAAATTCAAAACAACAAAAAAGTTGATATGGCTCCATGTGAGTTTGATATTTTTTGGCAACAACCACAACAGCAATGTTTATTCTCCTTCATAATGAATATAATTATAAATGTTTGTATGCAATTTATTTAATAAATGGATAGGTTTTTAAATGTACCGTGAACGAAGGTTGCTTATTAAACTGTAATATATAGGCACACCCAGTTCAAAATATGGGAGTATACCCCTAAGGCGAGACTTTCGTAGTGTTAAACGAATGTTTTTGATTGAATGGGATCCTAATTCATCGTAGCTTAGCTCACGGTAAGGACGGAAAGTTGAAAACGATAATGTTTGGCAAAAGAACAGGTGAAATCCTTTCACAGCCGGGGGTTGAAACTTGGATATTTAGTTTTTTTTCAGGGCATCTTTTTCGTTTGGCAGAGGAAGAGCTTCTTGATTGGTTGAGGGTCTGGGTAAGCTTTATTTTAGTACTTTTAATTGGTTAAAACTGCATTTACGTAACCTGTGTTACCAATACTAAGTCCTCGCTACCTATAAAATGAACCTTTTTTAATTTTTAAAAACATTCACCTAGATAATTGCAGCTAGTTGAACGAACGCTTGTATCTTGTCACATTTTGGTCCAAAACAGAAAAATGTCGAGCGTAGAGCAAGTTTCTGGAATCCCAATTGTAAATTTCAGTGCCATGAGCATTGAACATAAAGTTCGACCCGACTTAAACAGCGAAGCGGTTCAGACTCTATCCAAACAGATTTACGAAGCTTTCAGTACAATTGGGTTTGTTTACCTAAAACATCATGGTATACAACAACATCACGTAAGTTCAAATTTAACTTCTTTATCCTCTCTAAATAAGTTTTGTTGGACAAAAATGAAAATCATCTTAAAGCTTGAATTGAACATTTCATTGCAATTATATAAAATATAAAATATATAACACGATGGTTGGTCGACTTTAACCCAAACGGTCTGCATTAGGGGCCGAATTTCTTGGGAGTTTACAATATGTTTGATACATCAAGGAGAGTACTGCATTTGAGAGCTCCAATTTGCATCTTTTTAAATTTATTTTGATATGAATACAACCTGTGACCAAGGAAAGACTACAACACGGTTACACTACGTCATAAACCTATCTTTAACAAGTACCAACATTTTTTAAAATGTCTCTCTACATAGATGGTGTGATAAAAAGAAAGTAAGGGTGTCAACAATGTTCAAGGATATGTGCAAACTCTTGCCAGGACCTGAAATTGAACCCAAAGCCTGTAGCCTATAACCAGTCTCTTCATTTGAGGAAAGGGGCAGTGAAATAATTTGGGCAGTGAATTTGTGTCAGTGAGCAGAGTGTCCTACAAGGGAATGGGGAGAGGATAGAAAAAAGGAAAGTCTATCCACAGCACATTCAAAAAACTTTTTGACCCCTCATCAGGTGCGAATACTTTTAGGTCATGACTTTGTCAATTAATGCACCTGTCATCAGCTTCCCCAAGGAAGAAGGTGGGGGAGGGGGGACCCCGAGCATACTTGGGGAAATGTGGGGACTTGTGGGGACTTTGAGATAAGTACATCCCCATGTAGTGGAGGAAATGTGGGGAAATATAGATACACTGTCCCTTACCCAGGAGTAAATGTGGGGACTTTTCATGAGACAATGTAGAATGGGGACAAGAGTATTTTCTTCTTATGGACCGTCAGAACGACTGTCAGCAGTGGGGAAATTGATCGTGTTCCCTGGCCCCAAGATGTAAATTTTGACTCGTGGGCAGGCCTGGGACCTATATCAAGTAATTTGACAGAAATCTTCCCGCGGTAACTTATTTATGTTGACATTTTAAAGCAAATTTTCTTCGTAAAGGCTTCAAAAAAGTTTTTCAGATTATGTATCAGCAGAGTTGACAGCCAAAAACTGTGTCTTTTGTTTCGTACCTTGCTTCAAACCATGTGGCGATTTATATCAACTGACCGTTTTTTGTTTTGTATGTGTTTTTAATATACAAGTAAGATAACTTCATTTTTAGTATATTCTTATGGGATTGTTGACTTGTGTTGACTGTTGCTTCTGAGCAATGAAAAGTTGATTCTGAAATTTGAAAGCGCAATTTGTTAGATTTTGATAGAAAATATATTAATATGATACAGAGTTGCAGTGCCCCAGGTACCGGGGACTGCTCTCCACCTCGCTCTGTTTTTGGCACTGCAGTCTGCTTGTTGCCATGATCTCCGTCCCATGCATCTTCTCTCTTTCTTTAGTTGTTGTTCTCCGCTAGGTACCAGGGACAATGTGGGGAATTTGATGAAAAATGATGCCCCAGTAGGTGGGGCAATTGCACTAGACATTTGCAAAGTCCCCTCATTTGCCCAGGGTCCCCTCCCTCGGGGAAGCCGATGACAGGTGCATTATGTCCTTCTTTAAGTGGGGGTCAAACGAGCATGAGAGTCAATGAGAGTTGATGAGAGTTCAAACTCTTGCATTCGTTTTACTGTCAACTATCATGCACTCTCATCGACTATCATGCACTCTCATCGACTATCATGCACTCTCATCAATTTTGAAGTTGTTCAAATTTTTCATGAGAGTCGACGAGAGTTTTCGGTCGTTTGATCGCTACATGAGAGTTGATGAGAGTTTTTTGGTCAGCAGCAGCAGCAGCAGCTTTTGGAGTTTGCGGGCTCAACTCTCAACTCAAAATAAACAACAAAAATGGCGGACTACAGTGACGCGAGCGCCTCTTCCTCCCCGCAAAACAAAATAAATGTTAAAAAGAAGTGGTCGACTGAGGAGATGAACAAACTTATCGATGCCTTTATTTTCTTCTCCATACAAAGCTATACTTAATAAAATAGCACAAGCTAATTTTCATTTCAAAGAAAACCAGGTCATTTTTCGCGAACTATAAAACAGAGGCGAATTGGCTACCATTTTGATTTTACGGGTTGGAAAGTAAGTCACTCTCGCGAGCTCTTGGGTAGGCGATCAAACGTCAATAATAGTGGATAAGAGTTAAACCAAAACTCTCATCAAACTCTCATTTGTGAACTCTCATCGACTCTCGTGTTCGTTTGACCCCACCTTTACAGATGATATTCTTGATGAGGGCAATTGCTAGCAGACGAGTGGACTGATACTCTTTGAAGTCATTACATTGTTATGTTGTTGCTTTGGATGGATCAATTCGTTAAAGTTCAGTTTACTTGATATAAGCAATATATTGAACTTCTAATCAAATTTTGTGCAGGGTCATACAAATTTTCATATCTAAAATAAAAAAAACCGAATCTGGGAATATTCTTAAGATATTCTTATTTTTTGTCGCATTTTCAGCTTCGATATTCTTATATAGTATATTCTTTTTAAAAAAAGCGTGTATACATTCCAGTTAAGGCTCTGCACGTGGGCTGAGATTTGTCAATCACAATCTGACTCCGAATGTTTTTCTTCTAGTACTCCGGTTTTCCTCCCTCTGCAAATTCGACTTCTACGCCAAGATCTGAGCCGTCAAGTGATTAAACATTAGCCTCTGGCTAGGAAGAATGGGCAACCACTTCCTTCGCAATTGACGTTAAATTAAGTATTTAGTATTTTAGTACAACTAAATAAACCAGCTATACTAACAATACTTGAATACTAGCCATTACTTTGTGAATAATATTTCAAAAAAAACATTCAAGTTGGAGTTAAAAATGCAAAGTAGGATTCGGGTGTCTTGAAGTATGACTGAAGTTTGAATAAGATATGGTGAAAGTCGATGTCGGAAACAAGACTAGTAAACATCGCTTGCGACGCGCACAACGCTTTGTTTTGAAATCCGTGTTAAGATACTAGTAATACCGCCATCTGGTTAGCCTATTTGGTAAGGTGCCATTCTATCGTGCGGGAGGCGTGGGTTCGATTCCCTTTCGGACCAACACTGAGGGTCTAAAAATAATTGAGGAGAAAGTGCTGCCTTTGCTCTAACATCTGCAAACGGTTAAATTTTCGCGTCATTTTATTACAACTTTGATATTTTCAGGACAGCATGAAAATAATAAAGTTTTATGTAGAAATAACTTTTGGATTCGGGTATTTTTGCTGGACTGGCAAATTAGACTTTATTCTAATTTATTATTGAGATAGTTTTCAAGTAGATAAAAGTGCTTCTAAACATGCTTTGATGATCATTTTCCATCGCAAACTTTATTTTTTATTCATTACTTTTATAGTCAAGTGGATTTTGTGGATATTTACGGTCGTTCGGGGGGGAAGGGGGAGGAGGCCAGGAGGGCGTGCGTATCCCCGCAACAACCCTCCCCCTGCCTACGGGCCTGAATAGTTTCTCTTACCTTGTTGTGTTTTAATATGGCGGCGAGTTCTTCGTAGCGGGCCTCATCTCCACACACAACATGCGCTTTGTACTTTTTGTGAACGTGATGGTGAGTTCGCTGCTGACAGTGAACAATATCAGTGTGAGAACAAGCTAGATGAGTGTAAAAGTATATTACATAAGTTATTAAAGCTGTCCAAGACGCCTCGGACGAGGATGTTAAAGTTGAATGTTTTACAATCCAATCACAGTCGGGAGGAAGACTTGCCTTGGAAGTCTTCTTGTTGTAAAAGAGATGTACGGTCGTGTCTCGCGGCCTTGATGAAGTGAATTTGATCCCCTGCACAAAATCTTTGCAAGTAGATTCCCAGTCTATGAAATAGACGCTCCGTGTTTGAACAGAACACAGCGACTTTTGGCGAATGTTTCCCTTTGACTTTGAGCTTTGCATATTCGTCTCCAAAAATTCAATTGACTCAAATTGATTTGAACAGATTAAAAATTCTACACATTATTCATTCAAAGCTCGAAAACCAAGAAAGTTTCAGTCAACTTTGTTTTTAGTAGAATAGATAATAATCTTCTTTGAAGCTGGATAAGTTAATGCTTTTCTTTGAGCACTGTTTAGGTTTAACCAAGAGAGATAAAAAACACACGCATGGTACACTTGTATAGTTATTTGAAACACATTATGTTGCTATGGATATACAAACCAACATTAATTAAGAGCCATAAGCCCTAAGTGCTGTATCTCAACAATCACTGCACCTGCCTGGTGCAGGTTTTAATTGGTTCTAAGTACAGATTTGTGGCCGTTGATAATATTTAATTATACATTGTTCAAGTGTTTTATTTTTCATTTAAAAAGAAAACTATTTAATGAAAGACATAATGGAAGTGACAACCGATAGGAAAGACGAATACAAATAACATTGATAATGTTTTTTCAAAGATCTAATCTTTTACAATAATAATTATTAATTACACGCTTTTTTATAAGAACAACTTTATAAGAACAATGAGGCTCAGATTAGCCGAAAATTAAGAATAATTTAAGAACAAGCTCAGGCTGAGGATGAAAACAAAGTGAATATGTTTTAGTTGTAACTTTATAAACTAATTGCGATTCTGAGCCGGTGATTCACTATATTGCCGGCGTATAATGTGGAATCACCGGCTCAGAATCGCGATTAGTTTTGTATCGCGATTTTTTAATTTTCTTCTCGCGCGTTAATTCTAAGCCGGTGATTCCACATTATATCACGTCTCTCTCCCAGACCAAAATGGTAACTGAATGGCGATACTACTGAATATGGTTCTTATAAAAAAAAGCGTTTATTATTTTCATGGTTGCGTTGTGTATGCTTCAGTGTCTAATTTAAAGTCTAAGAGTGTTTGGGGGAAATTGTTTTCCACTATAATATATGGCTTATTATTAACCAATCCAATTTAAAAATAGTGTAAAAAGTTTTCTTCAACAGGCAAATTTTAATTTGCATAATTCCAAACGTTTCGCTGGCTAAGGCTTCGTCAGTGAAATTTCACGGACGAAGCCTTTCACGGACGAAGCCTTTCACTGACGAAGCCTTTCACTGACAAAGCCTTTCACTGACGAAGCCTTAGCCGGCGAAACGTTTGGAATTATGCATATTAAAATTTGCCTGTTGAAGAAAACTTGTTCACTTTTTTTACATTGTTTAACAGGCATGGCAACATATTAACAAATCCAGTGTGGTATCCCTTGATACAACAACTTTTCACCAACAGAAGAGATGTGTATAATTACAATAGGAGATCATCCAGCAAAGGAAATTTTTAAGCCAAACCTTCGAGACTTGAAATATTCACTTTCTCATTCCGGTACGAAAATTTAGAACTGTATGCCTGCAACGTAACAAAAGCATAACCCAATTTTAAAAAGATCGACATCAAAATCTCAGAAAGATATTATAATCAGAGAATGAGTACATTGGCATAGACAAAATAATGACGCCGATGCTGGCCATCAAGTTTTTTTTATTGAATTTCATTATTTTTCTTTCATTTTCATCTGCTGAACTATAAATATATATCAGAAAAAGGTAAAAAAAAATTCGCATATATCAAAATAAAGCTACTCTATCTCTCTTTTCATTCTCGAATAGTTCTCTCTCTCTCTCTCTGTCAAGAAAGAAAAAAAATATTATAATTATATGGAGAAAATAAATAAAATAATGATGATGACTACGTTATAAACAATATATTTGTGAAAGAAAAGTCTGAAAAGGAGCTTTGGCAAGATTTTTTAACTAAAAAATAATCGCGGTACAAAGTTATTTTCGAGAACAAGAAGAGTCAACTTCAAATGACCTGCTTTCGTCAGCTGGGGATTCATGGCTCATATAGGTTATGTCCTTCAATGTCGTAGAATTTGCTAACAAAAATGTCGTACACTTTTCAGTGGCATTGATGAACCCACTTAAGTTGAACTGCTTCAGACAGCTGTGACTTTTTAGCATAGTTACTAAAAACTACATCACCGCGGCACAATCTCAATTGCGGTATTTAATGTATTTGTTGTAAATGTTTAGTGGCATTGACGGACCCGCTAAAATTGAACTGCTCCAAATAGCTGTGGCTTCTCAGCCCATTTACTGAAGAGTGCATCGAGGCGGTACAATCTCTTTGATACAATAATCATCACACATTTTTGTTCTTTTATTTCAGTTGTAGCGAAGCCATCAGTTTTATTGGAAGATTTGTTTGTCCCTTCCTTTCAATCCACCTTAAACCTGGTTTGTAGAATTACCGGACAACCTCGACCTGAGGTTAAGTGGCAATACAAGGGACAAAGTATTTCCTCTTCTGAGTCAATGACCAATAGAATCACAACCTCTACTCACACAGTCTCGTACACAAACGCTGCCTCCATTCTTTCGGATCACGTGTGTAGTCATGTTAATATATCTACACGTCAAGTGGAGTGTCGTAGTCCACGTTATGTGTGTAAAAGCAGATACACGGGAGGAATGTTTGCTGAAAAGTCAGCTGTGATAATTGTTAACCTTCGTAAGTAAAGGGATGGTACTTATTAATTAACTAACTGCATGTTAGTCTTCCTTTTTTTGACTGATACTAAAGGATGTGCTAACTTTTAACAAAGTAGGTAAAGTAAAATGAAGTAAGTTTCTTTCATAGTCCATAACCCTTATTTATGTGTCGACAACCTAGTAGACCAACAATGACTGATCCAAAAACAAGAAAATATTTTGTCCAGTTTTTAAATCTTAAATCTTAAATCTTTTGCAGTTGTTTATTAATGTAAGCTTCCATTTTATCCTGATGTCCTAATTTGCAGATGTTTACAACCAAATCAAAACTAAATTTTGAACTTTTAGATTCAAGTTTTATATGTTTTAGCACCTAAAATTCCGCTCTTCTAGGGCTTTGTTGGACCATTTTTATGTATATCTTATATTTCCAACTACTGTTATTAAGTAACTATTATTTTTTAAACAAAGTGACTCCCGACGCTGTGACACATTTAGCAGTTGAACAATCTGGTGAAAACTCTGCGAAGTTAAAATGGAGTCGTCCTACCACCGGTGACATGCCCGTCACTTTCTACAAATTGGAGTACAATGAGGCTGTAAATGGAGCTACCACAAAAACGAGCACAACTAATGTTAGTAATCACGTGATATCTGGTCTCAAACCCTACACCAACTACTCAACCAGGGTGATGGCAAAAAGTGATGTTGGTGACGGGTTGTGGAGTGCACCTTTGGAATTTACAACAGATCAAGCAGGTAAGCTTCAACTAACTATTTTTTATATATAGTCTATATTTTGTCCAATGGAACTATGGAACCGTATGCCTACGTAGATATTATACCCGCTCAGCTCAGAATATTGGGCCGACGCTCTACGCAGTCAGACCCTTCTTAGTATGATATAAGAATTTTAGAATGATCAAAACCCCACAAAGTATCAGAGGATATGAAGCCAACCAAATTTTCTAATGCCTCTTTCAAAGAGGATTGTTAAAGAAAGGTTTGTGAAGTCTTTTGAAACTAAGCTGCATCAACTACCTTCCCTTTTTTTTAAATTAATGTTCAAAGCTTATATGATTATTGATTTTCACAACATTTAATACTTCTAAATTATGCAACTTTCAAATACGTTTGTATTTCAACATTCATATTTTAAATAATAGTAGGATTTAAGTATCTGACTTTTGAACTGCCTTTATAAAACAGTTTTATTATGGTAGAATTACAGTAGTCGGTAAGGAGACTTTTTTCTAATGTACTTAATAACTTATGCAGATATTGGTTACGTTTAATCTTTTTTGTCTTTGTTATCATTAATATCAAATTTAAAACGTTTTAGCTCCAACCAAACCAAATAATTTGGTTATAAACTCCAACTCCAAACATCCACGTGTCACCATTAGCTGGAAAGCCCCAACAAGTCCAAATGGAGTTATAAACCGCTACACGGTGTGTTATCGCTATTTACCAAACGGGAATGTTTCTGTCGTGAGTGTAAAGGCCGGAATTATGGCTGTTACAGTAAATATTATTGGCGGAATGAAATATCGATTTGAAGTGACTGCCACAACTGTTGCGGAGGGGGCAAAAGAAATGGCCGACCGATTACTTCCTGACTACGGTTAGTCTCATTTTTTTTGTACTGCATTGTAGAACTTTGTGGAATTATTCGATTGTTTATTCTTAGACAAAATGTTTGTAATTCCTTAGGAATTTTTTTTTTTTTTACTGTAAGACCATTTTTATTTTAAAAGTATGCTTAAACAACAAAGTCAAGTGTATTGCAACATTTTCAAGAATCAAAAACATTCAAACTCTATAAATGAAAGACCATGCAGTATTATTAAATTATCTTTTTATTGCAAATGTTGCATTCTGATTATTTATCATACCAACTACTTATAATTGAAGCCAGAATACGGGCCAAAAACTTTGTGGAGCTCTTTAGCTTCTGTCTCGGCTGATCCTAAAACTAAACCAAACAATATTTTAAATATAAAACTAATTCGAGGCTTTTCTGTTTAAGAAATATAAGATGGTTTCCGTCTTTACATAACGTGATGTAAACACGCTGGAGGTTGGGAGAACAAGAGATAAGCGTAGGAAACCACGATGCGAAGCACCATCCAATCATATTCGTTCTTTGAAAACTACTACTTGAGCAAAGGCGCGATAGTACTTGTAAAAGTGATAGCTGAAATTGATGATTTGTGAAAATAAATTATGAAGTTATAAGCTTTTCCAGCGTCAAGTGATAAGAAAACCAGCATTTTACTAAAAACTCAAATCACTACTTTTGAATATTTGGAGTTGAAGTGCACATCGCCAAAATGCAAGAATTAAAAAAAAAGAGAATTGCCGATCAATGGATATTTCGCTCATTGTAAACCACTAAGCTTATTGAGTAATAATCTCGTACGCAGTTCCCCTTTACCACGCTAACTTCAAGTACTTCAGTAAGAAATCATTTGAGTTTATATTTGAGTTTATATGTTTCATTTATATTAATGAAAAAGAGCTTTTTTGACCTGCAAATGTGAAATGTTTCCACTCTCGGTTAAATTTGCCGCATTTTATATAATAGAAAGAAAAAAAGAAAAGAGAAGAAAAAAAAAGAAAAGAAAAAAAAAAGGAAAAGCGATCCATTCCGAAACTCAAAAGGTCGAAAAGCTTGAGTGTAGCAGTCCTTCTCGCGAGTTTCCGTATTCAAGCAAAGGAAATAAGTCTAAAGATAGTCTAAAAAGTCTAAGTTTTAAAGTTGTTGACAAACGAGTGATAACATTTTAGGATCTCATTCTGTACTTTCATTGGCTCAGCGAGTAACCCTGCAAAAGTAAGGTCCTGTCCACACGTATCTGAATATTTTTGAATCCGCAATTTTTTCTTGATCCGGATACGAAAATATCCGCATCCACACGTTATGTGAACACAGCGTATTCAAATCAAATTCGCCCGTCCACACGCATTTGGGTTCACTCCAGATTTACGCTAGTACCCTGGACAACTATGTAAATATTGGTTACGGAGCATGCGCCGTGTCATTGTGACGTCATCGTATCAGAAAATATCCGGATTCGACCGTCCATACGTATCCGAAATGATATCGGATTCAAAAATTTCCACTCTGGAAAGCGAATTCAAAAATATCCAGATTTGCTTGTGAATTCGCTGGATGGGTGTGGACGATAACCGTATCGGGAAAGAAAAAGTTTCCGATTCAAAAATATCCGGATACGTGTGGACGGTGCCTAAAGGACATTTCGAGGTCCTTTAAGATGGTAGCCTGATAAGCGCTTTTTTGTTTGTTTAACAACATTTAAGGTGTTAAAAAGTCGGCGAGTATGTCCAGACGATGCAAAAGTGATGAAGATTGACTTTGCACAGATTTCCGGAGTAAAGTCTTGTCCAAATGACCAAATAGACATTTGCAAATTCGATTCCTATTACTTTTGCACGGCTGAACATATCCATTAAGAAGTCCATTAGTTTTCACATGGACTGACAAAGACCGGTAGCGCAAGATGATAAGTATAAGATATGGATAAAGTGTATGGTATTTTGACAAATAAATAAATTGTTTAAGAACTTTTTTTATTACAATTGAATCTCGATTATCCGGACTTTTCGATTATCCACACTTTTTTTCTGTTCCCGTTTTATCATGAATTCAATAGTTGTCATCTTGAAAACATGAAGTAGCAAATAGCCGATTAAATCATTTTAAAGAATGTCGAAAGAGCGTATTATCCTTGTTCGGAAATGAGACGAAAAGTTTTTGAAGCAAACAAGCACGCTTGAACACTTCAGTGTTATGAATATCTGAACAAAAGTGAATATTGTGTAAATTCATTAAGGCTGTGTAAATTATTCCCTTCTACACAAAAGACACGACGGCGCCTCGATGCTATCGAAATCCATCCAAACAATCTTTGACAAGTAAGACGCACCAAAAATATTCGGAAAAAAGCAACAACAAACATTGTCTACAAATTGGCAATAGTTCGTTTTTAACTCATTCATGCGCATGCGCAATGAATGCGTTATTGCGGTGTGGACTGAATGTAGCCCGTGGACTGTAGATGGAAGTAAATTTAATACAAATACGTCACATCCGACACAAGTGAAATAACACGTGAAACGACTATCAGTGCGTGGTAACGAGAGTCGCCATTTTGCGATAGACACCCTTGGCTTCTTTATACAAAACACAGGTGCTGTTTGTATCATTATTATTATTGACAGGTTCTACACTGTTTACTGACACACTAGAACTACAAGACAATTAATGCAGTTTTCTAGTCGCAAAAAGTAGCTATTTGTACATTTTATCTAGAAGCTTTAAGATTGGCACTGGCTTGTTTAGGGTAGCCTGTGTTGTGACCAGAAATGATCTGTTATTACTACAAAAAAAAGTTTTTTTCTCAACCCCAAAGCCTTTCCCTGAGGAATAAAAGCGAAATTCCTAAGAGCTAGGACTTGCCAGTATTTGAACAAAGTGTCTCATGGGCAGGTTCATAAGTTACCTAGCTGCTCTAATTAGTCTGGTTGGTGGTATTTTATTCTTTTATTCTGGTCGATAAGACTAACTCCTCCTGTAACCAGACCATATGACTTTGTAGTGGTTAGGTCTTCTGAATGTGCCAGCAATTGGGGCAATTGTCCCTTATCCCACTTTTTCCCCTGATTTAATTAATTTCTGTTCCTATTAAGATGTTCGCACGTGCACTCTACCTCCACTCCATATCCACATCCACGGGTTCTTTTCCAGCCGAATGGAAAATGGCTCGCGTCAGCCCTCTATTTAAAGAGGACTCACGCAGCGTTGTGGAGAATTATAGGCCAATATCTAAATTGCCGGTTATCAGCAAGGTGTTTGAGAGAGTCCTCTATAATCAACTCTACGCATATCTTAATAATAATAACTTGTTAACTAGTAAGCAGTATGGCTTTAGACAACTTCATTCTACTATGATGGCCCTGCTCGATTCCAGAAACTCATGGTTAGTAAATATGGATCGGGGCTTGTTCAATATCGCAATTTCCTTAGATCTTAAAAAAGCCTTTGATACTGTCAACCATGAGATTCTTCTGAAAAAATGAAAGCTTATGGAATGGATGATTTATCATTGTGCTTAATGCAGTCATATCTTGGTGATAGGGTGCAGTTGTGCAAGGTCCTGGACGCCATATCGAATGAAAAACCCATAACATGCGGGGTGCCTCAGGGGTCCATTCTTGGACCCCTGATGTTTTTAATCGTTATTAATGATCTGCCGAATTGCATTGATGGGGCTACCCCAAGCATCTTTGCTGATGATATTACAATTTCGCTGAGTGGCTCAGATTTAGGTGCCATGGAAATGAAAGCTAATCAAAAATTACAAAAGATTAACAGTTGGTTGATGGCGAATAAATTGCATCTGAATCATGCTAAAACTGAATTCGTGCTTGTTGGTACAAGACAACGCCTAGCCAACCTAGTTGATAAACCCACTCTGAAAGTCGGGGAAAAGCAAATAAAACAAGTATCAGAAAGCAAAGTGCTTGGCGTAGTTCTTGATGAAAATCTCGACTGGGAAAAGCACTTTGAGCACATCACGAAGAAGGTGAACTCGGAGCTAGGTGTTTTAAAAAGATTAAGGCCATACGTACCCACTGATTCTCTAATCACAATTTATAATTATAATTCAATTGTGCTCACTCAGCTGGATTATTGTTGTGAAGTCTGGGATTCGCTAGGTAAAACACTCTGACAAGTTGCAAAAGTTCCAAAATCGTGCGGCTACGTATGGTATCTTAATATGGGGTAATACCTACAAAACTAACTTAAATCTACAAAACTAACTCCCGACCTGAGCTTATTTAATTTTTAATATCAATGTCTAAAGGCTATCTGTCTCGATTAGCCCTTATGGTTATATACAGGTAGCCTGCACTTAAATATTTGCAAACTTCACCTTCATGTAATTAGTGTTATTTTAATTAATGAGTGTAAATAAATTATTGTTGTTGTTGTTGTTGTTGCCAGACTCATTCTGTGTACCGCGACAATAGAACCAGCTCCAACCTAATTCTGGGGTTGCTTGAATGGTATAGACTCGACGAAAGGCGCGCAAAACGGAAGGCCATAGCAACGCACAAAGTTTACTATAATTCTGCACCCGAGAGTGTTGTTGAGTTATTTCAAACCGTAAAAGCTCTACGAATTACAATTTACG
>JAPEIX020431626.1:0-13696 GCA_026122405.2 Zoanthus sansibaricus
ATTTTGGTTCTTTATCCTTGGAAAACTCTATTTTTTCAGAGACGAAAAAGCCGCTCTATTACAAGTATTCCAAAATGCTTAAAAATTGTTATAGGATGTACTTTTCGTTTCAACAAAATGTAAAACTTCAAAATGGTCGAAAAGTGAGTTTTTTACCGGACATGACAAACCTTGGACAAACCTCTAGCAGATCTGTTCAAAAATTTACTTCCATCTCGGATTGAGCATTTGACCTTCGTCAGTCAGCAACTGAAGCCAACTACTCACACCTTCTACACTGCATATGCAACCACTGGATGCTTTTTTTATAAGAACCAGTAAATTTTTGCCGAGGCTCAATTATTCTTAATTTTTTGGCTGTTTCAGCCTTAATTTGTTCTTAATCTGTTCTTATTTCTGTGAGCGGTTTAAAGTAATGAAATATATCGAAACAAAAAGAAAAGGCATTGAAAAACAGTGCTGATCTTCTGAGGAACTTTTAGTATTACATGACTCAACATTTTCAGTTTTTTCATGCTCAGCCTGAGCTTGTTCTTAAATTTTTCTTAATTTTTGGCCGATGTGAGCCTCATTGTTCTTTTAAAGTTGTTCTTATAAAAAAAAGCGTGTAGTTGTCATAATTCTGTGTGTAAAGAATAAACAATTGTCAGAAAAATTGGTATATGCCCCGAGCGGTGTATTGTGCATGTGAATAAGTTAACACTTAACTTATATAATATCTTAATTCACCCAGGGAGTGAGATCGTGCGAGACGCGAAGAGTGCGTATGAATAAGTTAATACTTAACTTACTGATATAATATCTTAATTCACCCAGGGAATCAGATCGTGCGAGACGCGAAGAGTGCATATGAATAAGTTAATACTTAACTTACTTATACAATATCTTAATTCACCCAGGGAGTCAGATCGTGCGAGACGCGAGGAGTACAAGAAAGAGTTGGAGGAGATGGAGGCAAGACTGAGTAACAGACCATTGCTGTTTGAAAGAGAAGCGCAATCAAATGCCAAACGTGCCGCGGAAAGAAAATATGCCAACATCTTGCGCAATGCTGGAGTTGACGAAGCTTTGGTGACAAGTTTAGTCAATAAGGATGGTAAAATTATTGACGTAGAGTCGGATGATGAACTGGTAGAGACTGGGTCAGACTATGAAGCCAATCGATTTCACACAGGTACTAAGGAGTTTGAGGACTCCTCTGAAAGAACAGTTGAAAGTGAAGAATATTCTGAAGACAACGATACCTATAAGGAGGAACTGTAAGAAAATGAACCGAAACATTGCAAAGGGTTACAACCCGTACAGTTCAATGTTGCAGAAATTTGATTTGTTAATGTTGCAAGCCATAAGGTATATTCAGCCACAAGTTTTCAATGGTTCGTTAAATTCAGAAGTTGAAATATTTTGTAAAGTACTTGTTGAACAAATTTTTAAATAAAATTATATAAAGTGCATTGGCTAGTGGTACGTGAAACTAGTGACGTAATGATCCCAAAAAAGGAAAAGTTTAATCATCGCTTTAGGGAAGACATAAAGCGTTGTTGTACCTTCGTCAGGGTAATGCTAGACGTTTACACTGACAATTGCTCTGGCGAAGCCGAATGGCCATCGATTGAAAGGTCAAATTTTTTTGTGTTTTCCTTTCAGCGTTGGTTAGGCTTTTTAACTCAGAGCTGAATCAACCTCGTAATTCATGAAGGTTAATTCCTGATGTATTCTAGAAAAGTGTTGAACCTACTGTCAAACAACGATTGATCTCAAAAAGTGCAAAGAGAACAGCAAAGAAATACCCGAACTACAGATACAATTAAACTCCCAGGAAAACGTAGGAAAACTCTGCTATCTGTTTGGCTAAAGTCAAATCATAAAGTTCGTTAATAATAATGAGACACGTGTTAATGAGCCTAAATACTTCATCTCGCAGTTATTTACACGTAATTATATCTCGTTAGCTGCTCTACACATTGTAATTGTACACCTCACAGAGTGGCATTGATCGGAAAAAAAAATTGGGTAAAAATTGTCTTGTACATCTGGAATATTTGTACTGATTTTATAAATTTGGTGCATATTCCGCGATTCTAATGAGAATTTCTGGCCGCAGTCTAACAGATAGCAACAGGACTGCGATGGAACCACAACCAGCTGCAGTTAATCGTGTAAGAACGGTTCGTCAATGCAGTGGCTTTTCTCCAACTCTTCGGAATCCAAGATAGCCAGCAGCTGTTGTTGAATGGACTCATTCCCGGCCGCACTTTCAACAACTGCAGTTTTTGATTCAACATAAACCTTCCAAGTTCAAGCGACAGAAAGTAATTAGTTCAGGACGTGATTGCCCATTTTGCATTACCTGGAGATTTTGTTTTTCCAGTGATTTCGTTATTGATCAATGAAAAAGTTTTGCAGTTCAATGTGACTTTGACAGATTTTTGGCCATGTGATCATCAGTTCGCGCGTTACGGAAGACTGGTTGTGAAACTTGTTTTTGCCCAGATTTTTGAATTTTTTTGAAATAAACTTCTTTTTTTAAAAAAAGCGCTATTCACCTGCTAGGTTAATACTAAAACAATTATCCCCCTCAGTGTCGGTGCCTAGCGAAAGATATTTACCATCGCGGCTCGGTAAATATCCATCACTAGTCACCTCCACTTCTGGGGATAATTGTTAATTATTGGAACCCAATAAAAATGACCTGCTCTCCCAGTTGTGGCGTCATAACTCCGTTCCGGAAGGTGAACCGGTATCACAGGGGTCACAGGTTTACATAACACGTTTTTTTCATGCTTCTCTCGTCCAATGTTTTAAATTCTTTAAATTGCTTACATAACCACCATATATGGTACTAAAACTAGGAGCACCAACCGGCTGAGTGACAACGAACAAATTAACGTTTTGCTAAGATTGAGTAAGTTTGACAAATGAACTTTCACGGATGCAACATCAACTTGTTTATTTGGAACTCTTCGAATGCTTGTAATTACATTTCTGCTCATGTTGTAACTAAATCCGCATGTTAGTTTGCTTTATCCACCGTTTTTCGGCTAGATCCGCTGAAAATCAGATACCCTATCAATTACTAAACACCGTCTGTTGAAAATGTCATAGACCAAGTCAGATATTAAGTAGAGGCAGCGTCAAAAGGGCATTTCTTATGCTAAACGCCTCGCATAAATTAAAAAACCTTGGGGTTTTATGATTGACACAGGTCGCGAAGATCGCGTGATTCCAATTCCGTCTTGTGATTGGATCATCCTCGTGTGCCAATTACAGTACATTTTACTCGGCTGTCACGGCTGTAGGCTTTGCCGTCTCACCAGCCTCTGGTCGTTGCTGGGCTGGCTCGTTGGCAATAATACGACCTGTCGATTTCACTAACTACAGTAGAATCATGATGCAGAAACGGCTTTGACTAATCAATGTGCATGTAATGGTTATTTATTCTTGACAATCCCTTAAATCGTGTAATACTTAATAGTTTTTGAGTTTTTAAAAGCCGTTAATAAAACATTTTAGTATTTACCAAGCAACCGATATCCATTTTCGCGCGCCCTGGTTGACTCTCGTACTTCGCGATATCCAAGCAAGACTTGTTGGTGATTTTGAAGCGGAAGTCAAAATGACAGAAAGCGAGCCCGCTAAAAAAAGGAAAAAAAAATGTTTACACTGTTTTTTTTTATTTTTGGAAAATAAAGTGCATTTTTAACTTATTTTTGGTAAATATTACTAAAACAACTATCCCCCTCAGGGTCGGTGACTAGCGCTAGATATATACCTCGACGCTTGGCGTCTCGGTATAATCATATCCACCACCATTCACCTCCCCTTTGGGGGATAGTTGTTAATTATAAAAAACTTACTCTATCATCAAGCCAAGTACATTTTTGAAGCCGCTGATTGTCATTACACGCATTTTTTATAAGAACAATTAGGCTCAGATTGGCCACAAATTAAGAAAAATTTAAGAACAAAATAAAACGAAAATGCTTCTGGTTGAAGCTTTATTGAATCTTGAAATTTATGTTCGCAATTTATGTGCATATGCAGTAAAAACACAGAAGCACCGATTCCATCTATTTTCATATCTACTATTCTTCCAAATGACAAACGTATTCGTGTAATAGAGATATCTCCTCAAAATACCAACGGTCAGCATTGTTTTTCAATGCCTTAGTTTCTTTTGTTTTGATTTTTCATCATTTCAAACCGCTTAGAGAAATAAGAACAAATAGCCAAAAAATTAAGAACAATTGAGCCTCGGTAAAATTTATTGGGCTTATAAAAAAAGCGTGTAGTTTATGGACCATAACCAGAATTAATCCATCATAAGTAATGTGGTATTCAGTCATGAGAGTGAAGTGTATTAATATTGTAATATTGATCAGTCCGATTAAAATATGTACAGAATGGGTTTGGATGTCTCGACTCAAATGCTGTTCTGATTGATTTTGACGCCATTAGGAACGTTTTTGTACGCAGTGTGGATTAATGTGATAAAATAAATACGCTTGAAAACAATTCAGACTGATCGACTTTCGAATTCGTAAGCAAACGCCATGATAAGAATGAAAGCGTCGTCAGATACAGACGGTGCAAGCCCGATTAATTACTTATCTGATAATGGTAGCATTGATGGACCGACTGAATTGTACGTGTTCACAACAGCTTTAGCCTCTTAGCCAAGTTAATAAGTGGAAGGGACAGGGGTTTTAACGTTTTCCCGTCTCCCGTACCTTGGCCTCCCACCTCCCGTACGTTGATGACTTGTGAAATGAAAAGGATTTACCGTAGGATAATATTTTTTCGTTACAAGGAAGTCAAACATTATTGCTTTTATTATTTAATACTTTTGTTTTATAACTTTAATTCAACATATTTTACAACTACATAAAATTCATTTGTTCCCACCTTCAAAGCACTCCCGCTTCCTGCTCCTTCAATTCGCGAACTCCCACCCTCCCACGCACGCGGTAAGGGGGCTGCGCAGGTTCGGAGTCACGTTTTCATTCGCGTTGGAGCCTTGATTGGTTTTTCAAAGTTTTCTTTGTAAATTAGGAATGAAAGGCAACTTGCATATTGAACGTTACTAAGTCTTAGCTGCGAAACTCAGCCAGTGATTCAGTCAGCGAAAAAAATATATGACATAACATGTACAGCTAATTGGATTCTTGTAGAACAATACAATAAGATAAAGCTTAAATTGTGAGTCGAAAAAAATGCCATAATAATTGTTTATAAATGTGAAATAGTCAGTAGCCGATCTTCAGACAGAAAGATTTGTGGATCTGTTAGCATGTTGATACTCTATTAAGTAAACAACTGACAAGCGAAAGTTGTGACGTGTTGTTACTGTCAGTTTTGTAAAATTGTTTTAAAATACAGTAAGGCAATAAATCCGGTTTACTATTGTTACTGACAATTCCACAGAAGAAAAAGTTTAAATGAAAATTACTGCATGCATAATTCTCTTTCTCTTGGTACGTGGTTCGGTCTTAAAAAAGGAAAGTTCCGTTTGTACGTCGCAGTCTCCTGCCAAAAAGTGTCATACACAGATGAATACGAAATTTAAGTTGCTAAAAATAGCAATCGGACCAGAAAATGAAAATTCAAATGAGAACCATCGGCTTTGATTTTTTTGCACTAATCACGTTGCTTCGGTTTTGTACGAAGCCGAGTCGGCAGCGACCAACTCATCCGTCTTATAAACCGGCGTGACTATAAATTTAATCACTTATCATTTATTAAAGCAACTCGAACTAGCTTGATGCTAATGCATAATCCCTGGTGGCTTGTATGATAACGATCAATTCTTGCCGGGTTTCGAAAAAGAGTTCGGAGTTCCGGGTGAACGAAATTTCGTGAAAACTTTTGTCGGAATGGCAAGCGTTTCTTGAGACGAGAGAAATTGTTCTAATGGGTCAAATATAATTGGTGTGAAATAGAAAAGTGAAAAGTACGGACACCAGCTTCCGATTGTCGGCAATTGTTCGTAGCTACAAATTTCTTTGATTTGAAAATCCATTTGTTTGACGGATCCCGAGGAGATTTCTATTGGTTTCTAGACAATTGTATCTTACGCAATTTGTTTTTATTTTGGCTTTCAAATTTTAAGTTTAATCATTTGCATAGATGCTAATTTTTATTTTTTTTTATTTCAACGAAGCCAGTGATATAGGAAAAATCAGACTTATCATTACTTCTTAAATTATCAATCGTACGCGTTTCTCAGATTAATGAATAATATCTTGCTTTGACATATGAAGACCCCCAACAATCGAGGGGTTCATTAGAATTGCTAATTTTTGGTTGAAATTTTCATCCTTCCATCCTATTATGGTATGTGATCACTCTCGTTTCAAACTACTGTCACTGACAGCACATCAAGATCAACAGAAGTGAATATTAAACTCCGCCTTCAACTCGTTCCACACCTTGTTGCTTTTCAATATTAACTGGTCAAACCGGTTTTAGTAAAGCCTAGCCAATAAAAAGCGTGTAACAGTCGAACGTCATCAACAAAGATGTCGGTCAAATCAACGGGTAGAATTTTACACGAAGCGAGCTACCGTATTTATGTTGTGTTGGCTCACTTTTTTACAGCGATACGATGAGATTGATATTGGCAGAATAAAACCTGTTGTTTCTGTTTGTGTTACTTATACAAAAAACGTAGAACGCACATGGGCCATTTCACTTTGTGTACCGATACAAAATTTGTTGACAAATCACAGAAAGTTTGTTGTGTGACTTAGTCGGGAGGGACAGACATTTTAGGATATTCTAATTCATTGAATACGTTGGTGGTTTGATAACCATTGTGGCTTTAGTAAAAACTTTACTGATATCGATTACGGCAGTTTCCAACCACGGCTGGTTGGGAAAGTGCAACAACTGAATGGTTATGTAATTGAACGTTCGTGACACTCCGGCAAGAACAAGATTGTCATCAACCATTGAATCCAAATTCCGGGGGGTGCAGTACTTTCTACTTGCTGACACTTTAAGCTGTCAATCATGTGACGTCAATAATTAACCGACTAAAAACGAAGGTATCCGACTTTTTCCGAGTGCGCGCACATTTAGATTTGATAGTCAAAAATTTCCGAAAAATATCGAGGAAAAAAAACTGACGTCAGGGTGCGCGTGGTTCAGAGGAAGATGGGTGAACAATGATATGGCGGTGTTCATGTATGGTAAATGACATTGACATTGGAAATCGTGCACAGGCTCCATGAAAGAATTGAAGTTTTCATTTAATAGAGATCAAACTTTGGAATACAAAATTTCCCGCCATAGCCGAGATCATGGCCACGGCATCGAACGTATTCCGTGTAGGAGGTAAGAAGTACTGAACAAATCCGTGCGTGAAAGTTTGCTCGTTACCACAGTCTTCGCGCAACCGAGGCGCGAAAGTGGTAAAAACACGAGACTTCCCTATTGCATTGTGCATGTACTTGGACTTGAAGACCCGATATGGGAAACGAACTTCTCTGGTAACAAGCACGAAGTGTGTTGTTTTGTTTCGACAGTTGAGTAAAACAAAGCCAGGGTTTGTCTTTTAATCGACTGTCGCATGTCCGCCGGTCGGACATTCTACGTTTAGGTTGAGAGTAAATTTAAAGTATGTTTCCGTGTTAAGACTCGACATATTTCAATGTTTGATGTTAAGTTTTGTATAGTGTGATTTATTCTCACAAGCGATTGTGAAAAGGAAGCAGTTTTTTATACTAACAACTATATTCTGTCGTAACATCTTGCGCGGTTTCAATCGGCACTCGCCGAAAGCCGTTGTATGGACTACATGGTGCATTTGATGCCTAGTTTTGATGGCGGTTAATTCGAATTCGTTAAAGCTTTATAATTTTTATTGTAATTTGTTACCTTTTGTTTTAAAGATTACGTGTATGTCGAAACAAACCCATCTCAACCATACCAAATTCGAAGAATTGAAGAGTTGACCAAGGTAAGAAGAAAGTTAAGGTGGCTCAAACCATTTTCACGAAAATTGTTATTTTCACCTTAAGACTTACAGGTCACTAAAATTTATTCTGACAGACAAGTAATGGTCAAGTTGAAGCCAAAGTACAATGTTTTTACAGAAAAAGAGATTTATCTTCAACTCTTTCTGCCCAAGCGGAAAGACATCTAGGTAATTGTTGCTATAGAAATGTTGAATGAACCAGGTTATATATTATTCATGTTGAACAAGTAGTGATTGTGTAACTTGACACTTTTCACACAGTCTGTTTAGGTCATCATGGAAATGACATTTTTTTCTACTGAGGGTGAGTTAGATTTGTTGCCTCTATGAACTTCCAAGTCCAAGTTTTTATAAAAACAAACTTAAATGTGTAATTTTTCAATTTATTTATACCTGTCTGAAAGGGCAGCAGTGTGACTGTGTGATATTGTTTGGAAATTTTCAGGATGTTTTTATTTTTTTTCACTTTATTGCATGTTTACTAGGTTAGTGGCTGACATATTTTCATTTTTCCCAAAATTTAAGTTTAATAATTTTTTTTCTTGCAGTTTCTAGCCATAGAGGATTAGCTTTTCAATCAGTGAGAGAGATTTTGCCATTGATTTAAAGATAAGATGCTGGGGTACATAAATGTTGTGTACTCCCTTTCAAATATGTGATGTTTAATTATTTCCTTGAAGCAAATTGGGTTTAAATAGTTAAACTATTTGTCTTGTTCTGAATCAATGTTTATTAATCCTTCCCAAGGAGACCATTGATAAGCTAGCCTACTTGTTAAATCAATGTACAGAAAATACCATGCTCAGCAGAACACTTAGACCTTTTCACACTGGTGATTAGAAAAATGTGATCTCAGAATTATATAAAAACTGCATTAATTTTAATTATATTTTTTTAAAAGGGTAGAATTAGCAACACTAATAAAAAACCATTGATTTTGGAATATCATTTAAAAGATTACTATAGCATAAGCTACCAACAAAGTCTATTGGGTTTTAGCTAACATAGTTTGAGTATTAAACTTGTACATATTCATGGTTGTTGCTAAGTGCCGGCTGCCAGCGAAATTCGCCGGCTGAGACAGTGGTAATTGCCGGCTGGATTTGGCCATCCATCACTCGGGAAAGGGCAACAAACTGTTTTTTTAGCCGTTTTTAACCGGCTCAAATGAAACGCCAACCGCTAGACAATTTTCTTAGCGACAACCCTGCATATTATAGGATATGTTAAATAAAATTGTATCTGATATTAGTAAATTTAGCACAGTGCCTCAAAAGTACCACTTAGGATGGATTCTATCTGGATTTATCATATTTCATTTAAAAAGCAAAGGCATCTTGTGGTATGGTCAGGGTTGATGCTAAAAAAATTGTTTGGCGGTGGGTGTTTCATTTGAAACGGTTAAAAACGGCTAAAAAATGGTTTGTTGCCCTTTCCCGAGTGATGGCCGGCCAAATCCAGCCGGCGATTACCACTTTCTCAGCCAGCGAATTTTGCCGGCAGCCGGTGCTTAGCGACAACCCTGTATGGTCATAGAGCAAACATTAACCGTGGAACTCTCTTTACTTAATTCTTAAGGCACTGTTTCATTGAGGTAAAATAGGGTTAAGATTTGTGTCTCAGATGTTCATCTCCTATATTTCAAGGTCCAAGGTTTGCATCTACTTAAAAATCTTGATTAAACAGCAAAAAATGCAATAATCAAAACGCCAAAATATTACAGGGAACTGAAATCTCATATTAGCTGATCATGATAAACTCATGTTTTAAACATATTTATTTTATGTGAGTCTTAATGCAGTTTACTGTAAACTTTCTTGATGATTTTGAAGTTAGATTTTAGAAACTGTTCAAAACAGATCCTGAATTACTGAAGTATAAATTAATACATATATTGTAATTTGCTGCAAATAAATTTAAACAAAAGTTTCATTCACATACTACAAACTTTTTTAACAGATCATGAAGTGCTTTGTATTAGGATTAAATTTTCATGAAACTTTCATTGACTGCTTGAATATACAGTAACATGTCTCTAGAAATAGTAATTCTAAGGTATAAACTTAAGATAATTTTCAAAATGATTAAAGTCAGTATAGGTATGTTTTCATACATTTTACATTTTAAGATTACTTCAGAGCAAATAGACTACTATAGCACATTCTATAATCTTTAAAGTGAAGATTATTTACAAATCAGTTGATAAACACACTTGGTAGATTCGAACGTTTCAAAATAAAGACACTGGGGATAAGTTTTGCAGTGAGGGTGGCTGCAATTTTGAATTATCTATAGCTCAAAAGTTGATGATGTTTTGTCTGTGGCTAGCTATAATATCGGCCAACACAGGTATCCCAGCCAGGTATTTTTGTTAGAAATAGTGTTGCTGATGATTTGCTGCACTTGTATGTAGCAAAAACAGAGTTATTTTGACAAGACCTACTTAAACCAAACTAATAGAAACAAACTGGTTGTTTATAGTTGCATAATTAAGACAGGGTGATTGCTAGAGAGTATTTTTATAAGAAAATGTATAGACATATGGCTGTGCCCAAAAAGTGCTCTAATTACAGTTACAAGACAGTAATGACAACAAGGTGGTCACAAGGCATAGTTCTGCTTTATCGTGGGTTGTTTTAAGTCCCCTGAGAGAATCTCAGGAAAGTGGGCCTATGATTTATTTTCCATAACTGAGAAGATGCTGTGGTGTAACCATTGACAGGCCTGCTATTTGATATGTAGTTTCACAATGTTCTATGCATAAGAAATTATTAATTTTGCTGAAAAGTAAACAAAATAAGATGCTGCAGCTAAGGGAAAAATAGACATTATGGGAAAGTTCTGTAATGTATCATTTATGTTGCTTATAAAGGTGTAAAATGTTAAAACGTAACTTATAATAAAGTAAGTGATCTTTTCACCACAGTATCAGCTGAAGAAGATGCTGAGATTGAAATGGGAGATATGGAACTTGATGATGTCTCAAGGCATCAGCTGAGCCATAGAGAAGTGTTCCTTTCAAGGCAATATGAAAATATCAATGCTAACACAATAAGGTATTCAGACTTCACATTTCTTTGTCTCTGCTAACACTTGTTGTAAATGTTTCAATGAAAGCTCAAAAAAATTAAATAGGACTCCCAGTTGTTACTCCCTTTGATCTTAAATAACTTTGCTAATTTACAGACTGTACACCAATATGTCCTTAAGCCATTGAGGTTAACTAAAAGAGAAATCATAAATTAAATCAGAATTGCTATTACAGGGTTTTCATTAAATTTTGAACTAGGTTGTGAACGTGCAGAAATAGATGGTGAAAGAGCTGATATTTCCCATTTTATTTGCAATGTGAGTAATTTAGCTACCAAATAAGGTGGCTAGGAAGCTGCTGTCTTTTGTCAAAAACCCTGTCAATCATTGGCAGCTCCTAAAGGCCATGCACCCAGTTTCCTAGTGTTAAAATGTTTTTCTAAAAATCAGATTTATAAATTTAGTTAAATCTTTGCCATTTTATGCTGGTCACAAGCAAAGAATAAAATATATCTGTACAAAAATTGAGTTAAAAACACATAAAGTTTTTCGAAATTGGAATAAATAAAAACAGTTTCTTTTGAATTAACTTTTAGCAGTTCTGTGGCCAGGAATAGTGTTAGAAACATTATTTAATTTATGAATGTTTTTTTCACAAAACTTGATGAACTCAGATGCCATGTTGATTGTATATTACCACCGAGTTTATTTATGTAAATGAAAACAGCCAAAGTTTTATGTGGTTCTTTTTAATGTTTTACAAGGAAATAGTGTTATAAAATTGGAAACCAAATTCTTGAATAAAAACATTGTCACATCTGGATAAAAGTTTATGTACAAACATCCATAAATCATTTTTGATGTAACCTGACCAGACTTTGTGGAGTTTTCAAATGCATTCCAAGTCTGGAAACTTTTAGCATTTGTAAAATGTATTTGCTCACATACAACTCATTTGATGTATATCATAAATGATATTATCTTACTCTAAACCTCTTGGTAAAAATCAGAAGACCCAAAACAAGTTAAAAACAAGAACAAATCAAAGTACAGGACTTTTTAAAACTGAATTTCTGTTTTGCATTGTCACAGCATTACATAAATTTTTGAGTTGAAACTTCTTGTCTGCATGTTTAGTCTCTGAAAAATAACTTTCTTGGATTCCAAAATCTCATATATTGATATATAAGAGCTATGAATAAAGCTACAAGACAGCTGCTGATTCTAGACCCAGTTTCCTTGATTGTAAGACAAGAGAAGCATCTTCAATTAAATTAGTAAAAATCAATGGTTGTTGACAGACTTGTTGTCTTCATTAGTTTCTACCTTCAATTTGCCATTGGGGAATTCCTATTCGGACCACACTAAAATGTTTTCAATCATTGAAGTTTTCTTAATTTTCTTCTGGTTTAGCCATTTTCTCCTAAAACCCCGGCAACATACTTCTCATAGTGGCGGGTCCAAAGCACAGGTCACAGGTCAGGTCTCAGGTTATCGTTTTTACCAATACTGAAACAACCTTTAACCTTCACTAATAATAACCTTAGGCCTAAACATTCTCTTAATGTAGCATTTAGGCCTAAGGTTAGCATTAGGAAGGGGTTAGGGTTGTTTCACTATTAGTAAAACAATGACCTGTGACCTGTGTTTTAGACCCGCTGTTTTCAAAGTAAATCGTCACACACTCCATTGCATGGGATTTGATTGGCTACTGTTTGTTTGACTGTGAAAAACAATAGACTGAAGCAAACTATACACTAGTACTATGGGGGGAGGTGAGAGGCCAAAGATTTGAGTTATCTTTGGGTAGTGCAGGAACATGAACATACCAACGGTTAAAGGCCAAACTTAAAAACGTAAATCAATATTTGCCTCTCCCTGTCTCCATTCACTCATGGATGTCACCACACACACAAACAGTCAAATCACATATGTTCTCAAATGTGAACTAATGAATCCACTATTGCATAATTGAGTTAAAGATAGTTGAACTCAATTATTTTTAATGTGTCTTTAATCAAATAACAATAAAAAACATAAAACTTCAGTAGCTAGGGCCATTTGTTTTGAATGAAAGATTGCCTTCCATCCTTTGTTGTGGCCACTTGTATTGTCAGAATAAAACACTGATTTTCATACTTTGTTGTGGACCTTTCAGAGGCAAATGTCTTGTGACTTTGTACAACGAAGCAGAAGTGCTACCAAAGTACTTGGAAAAAGAGGTATCTGCTTAATATGTAGACTCTACTTCATAATTATAGTTTTCTATAGTAATGTTGCAGTTGTTAAAAAAACTGAATAGGACTGGTATTTATATTATAATAATAAAGGCATAAATACAATAATTTAACTATAAAATTAAGCAATGTGTTTATCTGACAATGTTTCAACATTTGGGCTACACAGCTTGACACCTTCACCTCTACATAGCAGAGCATATAAAACAGATCGTTCATTGGTGATGATCAGCACCTTCAGTGTGAACACAGGAGTACAACTTCAGTCAATGATTCTCAAGATATGAAAATAAAAAGAATATGTAATTTACATAAACCAGAACCGAGATGCAGTCCAGATAAATTATATGTATTTATAATATAGATAGGACCCTGCGCGCTTTGATTGGTCGAAAATCTATGTTTTATCAGAGTATAAAACATAGAAAAAGCGTGTTTTATTGTTTTTTGC
>JAPEIX020432995.1:0-13685 GCA_026122405.2 Zoanthus sansibaricus
GCTGTTTCGTCCTTGTTAGGACTCATCATCAAGTTACAGCTTTTCAGCCACAAACAATGAGCTACAAGGAAGAACTATAGCGTGGCTCAGTGGTCAGAGTAGGGGATTTAAATTCAAGAGACCCAAGATCAGATCCCAGACTCGGACTTCTGAATGAATTTGTCCTCAGTGATCCCGGAGGCAAATTCACCGCGCTTGTAAATAGCCAACTGGTTTGCCTCGTACCAGTTGGAACTCTTATCTTGGAAAGTACGAGATTTTATCATGACTGAAAAAGCCTTTTTAGGGGAGTTTTCATTAAGTAGTATTTTTCTAACAACAGTGCAAGAAAAAACAATTGATTGAAATGTTACAGATCTAGAGGTCCTGGACCTAAGAGGTAAAACATCTATACATCTACCATCAGTGTGCCCTCCATTCATTCTCCCAGTGTCCACCACCAATTTTTCACTTTTTCAATTTTTACCGACATAAAACTATCTTAAAAGTACTTTAAAATGGTGAAAAAAGTTTTCACAAATGTTGAAAATTCGTGAAGATATGAACAAATGTTAAATGACCATTTCCTAGATTTCTTCATCGAAAGGACTCCTATTTGAAAGTATCATTCAATAAATAAAGAGGATAAATTCAAAAGTTGTATTATACTTCACTTTCTTCTAATCCTGTTTTAGAAAACAGATATTCTCAATATGCTAATAATATAATATACTAATTTTGAATTTTAAAAAAAATGTACAAAAAAACGTCTCTTGTTAAAGTTTAGAAATTAGTTTGTCATTTAAACTAATCAGAGTGTACTGCCTCGACTAACAGTTAGACAAACTGCAGTTCACTCTTTTTTGTTAAACTTGGGAACTTTAAAATAAAATAAAATAAAATAGAAAAAAAAATGAGGGAAAAATTGTTTGTTTTGTTTACATAGTAGATCTGAGGTGTAAATGGATTCCCCAACAGTGTGGTACGGGTTAATCGGATTTATTTGGCCTATCAGTTTAAGACACATTATTTTGTCATCTGACAAATCTTCGATCAAAGATTCTAACAAAACACAAATCCCTTTTGTTTCGGTAGGAAAAGAAAAATAAAATTAAGTTTAAACGTAACCTTACTTTTCATGGTGCAACTAGGAAAAACAGTGATCTGATGAATGTCCAAGGACTGCAGAGCCAACTGATCCTAGCTCAAAAATCATTTGGAGGAAACAAACGCTGGAAGAAAGCTGTGAAAGTGTTAAATGGGACTTGTCAGGTAAGGAATTTCAGACACACCTGATGAATCAGATTGGGAAAGTGACAGCGAGGACAAGAGTAACGGTGAAGATGACAGGTAAATTATCTGCAATATGCAATAAAGCATATAATGACTTTCTGCACGTTTCGTTCGGTATGTTATTCATCATCTTTTGTACAATAGTTGCGTTAACTTCTATCAATTTGCATACAGTATAAATCAGTTACTTATTCCATTTTAGTTACTTTGGACTTGATCACGGACAACTACAGCACTAGTTTGTAAAGCTATACAGTAATAGAGCGGACAGAGATGTCAGATCGAGATGCCTTGTATAACAAAGAGGTCTCTCTAGACGAAGCGTCAAAGGCTGCTGTTAAGGGTTTCATGCATCAGTACTTTTCTGGCCTTGCAGAAAAATTGGCCGAAATTATCGAACACCGACTCGAAGCTTTTTCAAAAACGTTCACAGAAGAAGACATGCAGTTCATCAATAACAAGCACTGTTATAAAAGATCGACTGGACAAATATATATGTAAACAAAATGGTAATCAGCAACAGCTAGACCATGAGCTCGAAGTATTAGAGAAATTAGACAAAGCCACTGGCATTTTGATAGCAGGTACTCACGACAAAGTTAAACATTCTCTAGGCGAAGGTACAAAATTGGTTGCCAAGCGAATTAATTTGGGTGGCTAACTGTCAACGAGAATTTGTCTGACGAATTAGCATCAGATTCTGCCGATGAGAAAAGGATTTACAGATCAGAGAGATGAGCCGAGAAAGTGAGAGAAAAGAGGAACAAGAAAGCTAGCAAAGGTTTCTTTGAATGCTATGATTCTAGACAATCATGAAGCACCACAGCCAAGGAAGCGTTTGGGCTCTTGCTTTATGTTAAGTATATCACGCCTTGTTTATGGTCGTTTGTGCACAAGAGTCCGTATCCAGTATGCTGCATGTGGTTTGTCTTCGTTTGAATTTCTTAGCAGTGCATATTGTACTTAGAATAAAGCAGAATTTTTTTCCAAAGGGAAACCACATTGTCAGTACCCTAAATCTGCAAGAATTTTTGGATTTCTCAGCCAGGTGCAAAGACTGTTTCAAAAACGTGTTTAAACCTCTAATGCAAGACATGGATGGGGTACCTAGTGGAAGTTGCAATGTTTAAACTGTAAACGTAATTCACACGAATTTCGTCGCCCAACGCCTATTTCAAAGAAAACCGGCCTCATGTTTGAAGTAAATTGCACTACAGTACTTGCATTTCGAGCCATTTAAAAAAAGGACAATCAGCAACTGAAAAAGTTTGCCAGCGAGATGGACTTACCTCGCCCTGTATATAAGTGGAAAAATCACACACAAACTTAGAGACACACGCAAGGATTTTTTGGAGGAAAACTGTAGGGAAGCAGTTCATGCGCTAAAGGAGTTCAAACGTAGTACCGGCAAATTAAGTGTTGCTCTGATAAAGAACTAGGCAACAAAGTTGTTGATTTGGCTACAAAGTTTGACTGCAGTTGGAGTAGTTGAGGCTCGTACTCAAAATACAATTGTTTCCTATACTAAATGGTATACTGCCAGGTTTTTCTGAGGATGATATAAAAGAGGGTAAAATATCAAAAAGAACAAGGATGAGTGTGGTGCGGTAAATGTTTGAAGAAATTCGAAAATATGGCGTTGAGTAAGCATTTCTTGAACGTTTAAATTATTATTTCAAAATTTGAAGGCCTTAGAATTTGGTTGGGCATGTGAATTGAATAAAGGACATACATAAACTATTTATTACTTTGATCAAAGCTCTGGTTAAGCCTATGGCTACAGCTGATTTTAGTTTTTCTGGTGACGATTCTCTTACAAGTGTAGCTGAATATTCGTTATATTATACTAATAGCAGTAAAAGCTAGTGTTTTTAGTAAGTCTCACAAGAAATAATTAAGATCCTTAATTTTTGTACAGGGCACAACTTCTTGCTTTATCAGCCATTTGAATTAAAATGTCTTTAATAGATATTAAATGATTGTAAACCTTAAAATTCAAGAATCCACCAACAGAACCCCAACTACAGACCAACGGAGAGATGTAGTCAAAGCAATAGTAATGAAGTGTCCAGGCCTTCAAGGAAAACAGGAAAATGGCTATGTAACTAATAATATGCTTAATATTAACTTCAGTTAACAATTTTAGGTTTAAGTTTAATCATGTTATTAATAACTAAATGAACAGGTGCAGGTTACATGGCACTACAGATAATCTGTTAACGTTTGTTTCTCTTAAAATATGGGGATAGCGATTATCTGTGGTGTGGGTTATAGTCCAGAAAATATGGTACTATACTACTAAAAAAGCATGTTAAATTATTATAGTTTTATTGTCACCAAAGCTTTTCATTGTTGCTAATACTAACTAGATAGCTCTGGCTTATCTTTGGTTTCTTTATTGTTAACCAAATAGAGTCTTGAATAGACTCCCCTGAATGGGACACGCTGTGTGCCGAGCATGCCTGCCTGTAATCAATTTAAATTCAACAATGCAGAAAATTAATTGAAAATGAACCCAATGATAATTACTATGTTTACAATGATAATTAATATGTTTAGTTTGTCATAGTTTTTCGAAAGTTTAGTATCCTATTTAAAAGAAAAACTATTTCCTTTCAATAGGAGTTGCATTACTTAGTTATGCACATATGATTTAAGATCTAGCAAAGCAACAACATATAGTTTCAACAAAATTAATGTCTTGTTTAATGCATTGTTTTCACTACTGCTGGTTTCATTGCAGGAGGGATGGTTTCATTATTTGACAAATAAGTACAAGTATGAAGCATCAGTTTCATTTCCTGGCCAGAAACGAAAATGATTTAAAACCGCAATCAGTGCAGGGACAAAGAGTTCTAGGAAGGGGGAAGTTAATTGGAATCCACCAATAAGAAAGTGGTGAGGATGCTGATAGCTGTGACGCTCATGTAAAGTGGATAAAGGACGAATCAATTAGGAGGACAAACATATGAAAGTGGCCAAAAAAATGGAAGCAACATATACTGTCAGGAGGAAGTTTTTACTTAACTCAACTCTACCACCATCCATCAGGGTTGTAAACTTCAGTATTAGTTCTTGTTCAATGAAGAAAAGGTGTGTGAAGTGTATCCTGAATTTCATTATGTGAACTAGCAGTATGAGTAATGCTGTGTTGCTAGAACGTTACGAGATCTAAAGCCATCAAACCATGGATTCCTTTTAGGGTTTTTTTTTGTTTACCTTCTAGACTTAGGACTTACTACAGAGCAAAGTATACTAAGATGTTTATTGCTCATTAGCCACATACTGTTAGTTATCCTGTAGCCTGTACAAGTTTTTTTATTTTTTTTTTAATTCTAAAAGGTTTCTGGACATTTTTTTCCTATTTTTATTCAATTTTTATAATGTGATTAAGATACATTGACAAAATTTCTAAGCTTGCAGAGATGGAAAAGAAGAGAAAGGGGGACGAGATGACAAGAATGGGGTTTTTGGAGTGGTATTTAGAAAACGAACCCAACTGTTATCTCAACCATGAAGGCAGTTCTCCTGTATCATTTCAATTCTTTTATCCTTAAGATGAGCTAATGCTCGAAAACGTTCGATTTTTAAAATTTTTTTAATAGTTTTATAAGTTTTTACCTTTTATAAATATATTTCAATTCTTATTTATTGGTTCCAGAACAGCTGTTCGTAAACCAGCTCCAGAAGTAACTATTAGCATAGCAATTACTTTTTGAAACAGTTAAAACTTTATTTTTAGACTGCATTAAATTATTGTTTTAGCTACTAGAAATTCTGAAAATTTCGCGCATATTTGTTGAATACAAAAAAAAAATGCCTCAGTTTAACTATCTATTTATGATACAATGACCATTCTTACAATTTATGGAAGCGTCTGGAGTGCTTGCAGTAAGTTGCAGTATAGAACTTTCATCGGAGATGGCGACAGCAGTTCATAAAACAAGGTTACAATCAAGCAGACCTATGACCCAGTGAATTTACAAAGAAGGAATAGTGTGTGTCGCACATAACAAATAGGATAGGTACAAACCTCTTCAGAGACCTCATTCGCAACTACAAAGGTGAGGTTATTTGATGAGCTGATTCAACAAACCTTTAAATTTCGAAGACACCGTTTCAGCATGCTAAAGTAATGGTACAAAATAAGTGACCAATAAAATGAAACATGTAATCTCCCTTTATTAGATAATTTCGGAATAGCTCACATAGGCAAATAAAGTAAAAGCAACTAGAATTATCGCAATTCACAAGCGCGTTGTCTCATTTAACCTGCAGAGATCAAACGCGAAGTTTTTACAAACACAAAAATCTTGATATAAATTGACTGCATAGCAACTGGCAAAAATGCTTTAAGTCGTCTTATATCTGATGCTCTTTTAGACGTACAAAGACCAATGAGAATCTATAAATCAAAACAATACGCTGTCTTGACCAAGTGAATTGCTAACATAGACAATGAAAAAAATGTGAAATAACCAAACCACCGGATGATCTTTTTGCACCATTAATGTTGAGAATTGAGATCTATGTGTGCAAGAGACCAGTTATTGACCTTAGACCCTTACGGATTAGCTTTAATTATATCAATCAGCAGCACGCGCAAGCTGCTTTAGTACGTAAACATGAGCGAGACTGTTTAGTCAAGTACACAAGATTACGAAGAAATGTTAAGATCTTCTTGTATTTGTAGTTATGTTTTAGACTTTCCCTGTAGCGCATTTCACTAAAAGATGCTAACATAATGGTACAAAGTAAGTGACCAATAAAACGAAACATGTAACCTCCCTTTATTAGATAATTTCAGATTAGCTCACATAGGCAAATAAAGTAGAAGAAAGCAGAATTATCGCAATTCACGAGTGTGTTTTCTCATGTAACAAAGAGGTCAAACTTGGAGTTGTTACAAACACAAAATTCTCGATAATAATTGACTGCGTAGCAACTGGCAAAAATACTTAAGTCACCTTATGTCTGATGACTTAAAGAAGCTACATGGTCAAGAAAAACACATTAGAGGAAAACTGGCCAACATTTTTATAGTTGACAGCTGCTTAGACAACTACTTGAAGAAACCAAGTAAAACCAAAGACATGGAAGTGATCATCTGAAAGAATTTTGAAAAAGGCATCGAAGTACTTTTCCAATAATTGTTGCGAAGTACTGCCATTCTCAACCATGATCATCACGTGCAACAGTGGCCAACATGGTGTCTTTGGTGTAAAAATTTTATTGAAGAGTGCCTTTGTTCTTGCAGCGTAAAATACCGCATCACCACACAGATTTTAATGTCTACAACTTCCCTTTGGGTCTGCAGGTGTTTGTATTTAAAATAAATGATAGAGCTCTACAATCGACAACAGTGTACCTCCAGCACTAACCACAAAGCTTGGTCAGATCGAAACGTGCAGTCAAGAGAAGATGATTCGGGGGAAACTATGCAAATTTTAAGTGCTTGAAACACTGATAGCCATGCATATATTCATTATAAGACTCTCATACTTCTGTCTTTCTGGCACGAAAGCTCTAAGGGTTTTAAAAGAATTTCCTACACCTAACCCCACGTAATATCAACAACAGCTATATACATGTATGTAAACATAAATTTGCATTCACTGTGACACTTAAAAAACAAAAAAAAAACGAGCGCATTTTACAACTCAGCCTTTGTTGCACATGAGTAAATAACTCAACACAGCTAAAAGAATTGCCAATTGCCGTTTGCAAGAAAGAGCGACAACCTAATAACTTGTAAGACCAAGGCTTAATCCTTGGAAAACTTAAAACAAGTGCTTGCGACGAAAGTTCTGCAGAACCAAGCAGCTTACCTTTGTATTCAGATAGAAACAAAACCAATCTATACCCACTTCAAGATTTAGTTCCAGTCATGACGTTACCGAAAATGACAGAAATGAATTTCTACTTAGAAATGTTTAACTAACGTGGCAATTTTCAAAAGGTTTGTGTACGGTCTTCATCCACTTCATAAGCTCCAAGGGAAAGGGGTGAGGTACAGTGTAGCAATGGGGCAAGAAAAGCAGAATCATTTCGAATGAAGATTATTGTCTGAGCAGAAGTATAAGCTAGTTTCTTATTATACTGGAAAGTCCCTAAATTTCCATTATGATACATCTTGAGAGCAGTGCTTTTGAACATCACAGAAGCCTGCTCAGAATGACTAAAGGGTTTTGGTTCACAAGCAGTAGGCATGGTGGAGCTCTCCAAAGGTATCCATGACAAACAAAGATAAACAGAGTTCTCTATTAAGACTTAAGACTCTCATTGATATTAAGGACTTCACCAAAAATTTGTAGTTTCTCAAAGAAATAGTTTATTGCACTAGCATGAATATTTTGACTTATCAAAAAGGAAATTTTAAAATAAGATTAAGATTATAGTTGATTTGTTATATGATTTGCCATTTTTAAGGACTTTAATCTTATAAGACAAGTTTATCTTACATTATCAGTTAAGAAAAAAAAGGTAATTTAAAATTTAGGATACCATTATAGACGATTGTGAATGAGACTGTTTATATAAAGAGGAGATTCAGCCCATCTTTAACCATTACACAGGCTATTACAGAGTAAAGTAGAGAGGTGACCAAACCCAAGAAACATATTTAGATCCGATTTTAAATTAGGCAATTTTTTGGTTGTGAGTTTTTTTTTAGAGGAAATGCAAATGCGTTAATTGACTCTCAAACTGGAGAGAAAAACCAAAATAAGGACTAACGACAGATAAAAATACGCCTGGTGTCACAGTTGGCACTCTTATCAAAGTTGGATGAACAAAACTAATTATCGATGAAGCTAAAACCAGCACAAAATTAACAAGGGACAATATTGTCGTAGAAATATAGGGCACTAATGACTTTGCCGCAACAACCTTGCCTAAAATTCCCGTTTTCCAAATTTGCCAAATGATGCCTATGTCTTTGCATTATCAGAAATTGTGTATGCATAAGTAACATAAGAACATTGGCCTAGTCCTTCAAAGCTAGAAGAGATATCTTTTAAGTTGAATGTAGGAAAGAGTCCACACTTATTGACCTTAGACCCTTAGGGAGCAGCTTTAATTATATCAAACACCAGCGCACGCATGCTGCTTTAGTACGTAAACATGGGCGAGACAGTATAGTCAAATACAACACACTGCGAAGGAATGTTAGAAGTTTCTGTGTTTGTAGTTATGTTTTAGACTTTCCTAGTAGTGCATGTCACTACAAAATGCTAACGTAACGGTACAAAGTAAATGACCAATAAAACGAAACATGTAATCTTCCTTTACTTGATATCTCAGAATAGGTTAAATAGGCAAATAACGTAGAAGCAAGCAGAATTATCGCAATTCACATTTGTGTCGTCTGGAGAGGTCAAACTCGGAGTTTTTACAAAAACAGAATTCTTGATAATAATTGACTGCGTAGCAACTGGCAAAACTGCTTTAAGAACAGTGACATAAAAGGAAAAAAGGAGATTATGGCAAGAAGAAAGCAGTCATGTCTGTAAGTGAAAAATTCCGCTGAAGAGAAAAAGAGCAAATCAAGAAAATAAGCAGGAAGGAAACAACTAAACAACTCCAAAAAACAACCGATAGCACCTTTAATAGTATCAAAGTCTAAGGAAACATGCTTTTAAAAAAGTTTTTTTAGAGGTTTTTAGCTCATTTTCACCGAGGAAACGAATAGCTGATTCTGAGACATCTACCGTTGCAGCAGTGAAAAAGAAAAATATATGAATTAATAAGGAAACAAGGACAGATGCTTTTGCACTAGAACAGATAAAATTAGTTCAGGTTTTGTTTCAGAATGACAAAATAAGCCGAATGTGTCCTGCAAAAACTCCACAAGGAAGAAAACAGTAGCAGAAACGATTGATTTGATAAACCTGTAAGAGGTGTATTGCCTTTTTCGAGAAAGAACCTAGTAAAAAATTTGAGTTTTCCAAATTTGCTTCCCTACACCCCCTCCTCAATTGATGCCCGTGCCTTTGCATAATCGGGAAGTGTGCATGTGTAAGTACCATGAGAATATTGATATATAAGCTAGCAGAGATATCTTTTAGATGTACCAAAGACCATCGAAGATGTTTTAAGACAAACGGAAAGCTGTCTTGACAAACCCTTAGGGATTAGCTTTAGTAATATCAATCGGCAGCACATGCAAGCTGCTTTAGTACGTAAACATAAGTGACGCAGATTAGTCAGGTACACGCGATTGCTTAGAAATGTTAGATCTTCTTGTATTTGTAGTTATGTTTTAGACTTTCCTTGTAGCGCATTTCACAACAAGATGCTAACATAATGGTAAAAAAAAATATCTAGTAAAACAAAACATGTAACTTCCCTTTATTGGATAATTTTAGAATAGCTCACGTAGGCAAATAAAGGAGAAGCAAGGAGAATTATCGCAATTCACATTTGCATTTTTCATTTAACCTGATGAGGTCAAACTTGGAATGTTTACAAATCCAAAATTCTCGATAGTGACTGTGCAGCATCTGGCAAAAACACTTTAAGTCACCTTATATCTGATGATCACTTAAAAAGGTTACATGGTCAAGGAAAACACAGAAGAAAACCGGCCAAGGTTTCCTTTAGTTCACAGCTGCTTAGAAATGTCGAAGAAAGCAAATGAAACCACAGATATGGAAGTGATCATCTGGGAGAATTTTGAAAAAGGCATCAAAGTATATTACTTCTCCAACAACTGTTGTAAAGTACTGTCATTCTCATGCATGACCAACACGTGCGACAGTGGCCAACACTGGTATCTCATAGGTGTGCAGTTTACTCAAGTACATGCAATTGCAAAGGAAGGTTCGGTTTTCCTGTGTTTTTATTAATGTTTTAGCGCATTTCACTAAAAGATGCTAACGTAATAATACAAAATAAGTGACCAATAAAACGAAACATGTAGCATCCATTTATGAGATAGTTTCGGAATAGCTCACATAGGCAAAATAAGTAGAAGCAAGCAGAATTATCGCAATTCACATGTGCATTGTCTCATTTAACCTGGAGAGGTCAAACTCGGAGTTTTTACATTTCCACCACGGAATGAAGAGCTGAAGTTAAGACATGTCCTGCAACAGTGAAAAAAAAGAGAATGTTTGTCAAATACACACGATTGCGAAGGAATGTTTGATCTTCCTGTGTTTGTAGTTATGTTTCAGACTTTCCTTGTAGCGCATTTCACAAGATGCTAACATAATATTACAAAACAAGTAACCAGTAAAAGAAACATGTAATCTCCCTTTATTACATAATTTCGAAATAGCTCACATAAACGAATAAAGTAGAAGCAAGCAAAATTATCGCAATTCACTTTTGTGTTGCCTCATTTAACCTGGAGTTTTTATAAACACAAATCCTTGATATTAATTGATTGGCAAGAAAGCTTTAGTTCATCTTATATCTGATGACGACACAGAGGAAAACTGGCCAACAAATTTTGTAGTTGACAGCTACTTAGAACTGTTGAAGACAGTAAGTGAAACCACGTGTGTTTAAGTGATTATCCGGGAGAAATTTTTAAAATACATCAAAGTAATACATGTCCAACAATTGTTAAGGAAAAGTACTGCTGTTCTAAAGCATGATCATAGCAACACGTGCAACAGTGGCCAACAATGGTGTCTTTCCATGTGCAACCTTTGTTTAAGCGTGCCTTTGTTCTTAGCAACTTGGCACAAAAATAGTTAGCTTATGCAAACAAGCCTGAAGATATCCCACGTCAAGAAAACGTTTATGGCTTTAGTGCCATGTGTGTTTGTGTACCTAATAATTCTAGTCAATTAAGTTCAATGTTTAATCAGATTTTCGCAGTGAAGTGGATGTTAAAAAGTACATGATTGATGTACTACACAGAAACGATTTGGTGGCAACCATTCAAATTTTAAATGCTTGAAACATGGGACGGAGGATTGATTTCTTCAAACACGCAGTTTTTCTTTCACTCAAAATAGACTGATATCCATGCATATATTCAAACGTTTTTCAAGTCTTAATGGCACAATATACCATTTTTCTGCAGCTCTAAGACCTTTAAAATAATTCCTTTCCACTCACCCCACATAATGTTACAAACTGGTATTTCAATGTTGCAAGCATAAATTTGCATGCACACCCAAATTCAAGTTGTCAGTTCATTTCCACCCAGGAATGAAGAGCTCAAGTTAAGACATGTCATGCAACAGTGAAAAAAAAAAAGACTGTTTAGTTAAAATACACGATTGCGAAGGAATGTTCGAGCTTCTTGTGTTTGTAGTTATGTTTTAGACTTTCCTTGTAGCGCATTTCACAAGATGCTAAAGGTAATGTTACAAAACAAGTAAACAGTAAAAGAAACATGTAATTTCCCTTTATTACATAATTTTGAAATAGCTCACATAAGCAAACAAAGTAGAAGCAAGCAGAATTATCGCAATTCACATTTGTGTTGTCTCATTTAACCTGGAGTTTTTACAAACCCAAAATTTTTGATATTAATTGACTCGCAAAAACGCTTTATGTCATCTTATATCTGATGATGATTTTAAAGAGGTTACATGGTCAAGGAAAACACATTAGAAAACTGGCAAACAAATTTTGTAGTTGACAGCTACTTAGAACTGTTGAAGAAACTAAGAGAAGAAAGAAAGTAACCACAGGTGTTGAAGTGATCATCTGAAAGAAATTTGAAAATGCATCGAAGTAATACTTGTCCAACAATTAAGGAAAAGTACTGCCATCTCAAGCATGATTATAGCAACACGTGAAACAGTAGCCAACACTGCTGTCTTTCACATGTGCAACCTTTATTGAAGCGTCCCTTTGTTCTTGACAACTTGCTCGGCAGGCTTATAAACCTACCTATCTATAGGGCCATGTCAAGTTATTGAGAAAAGCTGACTGCAATTTAAAATACGAAAAATGGTCACTGTATGCAAACAAGCCTTAAGATATCCCAACTCAAGAAAACGTTTAACGCTGTTTTTACAGTGACGTGGAAGCTAGAAGAACACGATTTTTGAACTACACAGAACGCTATTTTTCAATGCTTTTGCACTTCGCAGATTCAACTCGGACTCAACTGTGTAGCAAAGAAGTACGTGACCACAAGAGCAAATTATAGCCAATATCTAATGCAGTGCTAAAAAACTGTCAGTGCCTTTATTACTTGGGTAAAAACACATTGGTCAATCAGGGACGACGACGGTCTTTCTGCCAATAATATCTGCCTAGTAAGCCCATAAAAAAAGCATAAAAGTGTGGGTGAACGATAACTCCTAACGGCTAATTCAAGGTGGACGTATTGTGCAAAAGAAGAGAACTCTTGTTAAAAGAGATGGGAAAGGAAAATTGTTCAGGATGGTAGGTATAAGCCAGCAGAACATTTCTTCGTTGTCAACATTGACGAGAAAGGAATTCTTTAATGTGCTGGGCGAGTTTGAACGGTTTACTATTCAATCAGTACGATTGAATTCAGACGACAGAAGTCTCGGTAACTTTACAAAATTGGATGGGGTAAAAGGATATACTGTATGGCGTAAAACAAAAATAAATTAAAAAATAGCGGATTATTTTTTCAGCTTCAGAATATGCCTTAATCCTATGCGATCTTGCTTCAAGTGCTCAAAACAAATTGGTGAACATAATGTTAAATATACTAAGGTTCTTTATCAGTGGACGGCGTGGCTACCCATTCTTTAACTGGTACAGACTTCTCTATTTGCTTGTAAGTTATCAAAATGTTTTAAAACAGGTTATTTATTGTAACTTAAAAGATACAATTGTTAAAAGAATGTGGAACCCGAGCTTAAAGCTAAATCCGTGACATGGGTAGTGTACCGTGGAATCAATGATAATCCTTCGTTTCTAAAGTGTAAATCTGGGGGCTTTCGCTTCCCCTAAATGGGACACAAATTTTATAACTGAAGATTGACTGCGATGAGCTTTAGAAGTTGAACCACTTCCAATGTTTCGCAGAAGATTCTGGTCTGAATTAAATTCTAATATGAGAAGAAGTCCTGCCAGTTGTCAATTAAAGTCAATAGTCGGAACCTTCTGAAGTCAGATTTAGAGAACAAGGGTAACTACTGTCAAATTTATGTTATTTAAATGTTTCTGCTTTAATTGCTACTTCCGTTAGACTTCTCAACCGCGCCTGCAAGTGTGTGGCAGTAAAATTGGTTGTTACACACAGAACTGAGGGCACGTTTTTCCGACCTCTCTTTATCCTTAAGAGTGTTTTATTGGACTTTTTATCTTTATTCAAAAATTTTATGGTGTATTTAGTCAAGACGTTAGTAAAGAGAGCATTAATTCAATCGCCTATTGCTTTCTGTGTGTCATCGGGACTTTTTCAAGGATTTTATTAAGGGCCGCCAGACTGTATCAGTGGACTTCTTCGATGGCAAAACTTTCAAGCA
>JAPEIX020433548.1:0-13683 GCA_026122405.2 Zoanthus sansibaricus
CAAGTATAAAAAAAGATCAGCCTTGCACAAGAACCGAATAGCTTTATTTTGTCACTTTTAACAGTGACAAAATACAAAAAACTCTAATTAACAAAATAATTATTTTCTGCTTAAAAAAGACGCAAGCATATAAAATTAAGTTAAACGGGCAAAACAGTAAAAAAAATAAATTTAAACCTGTCATGCAGCCCAAAACTTATCAGCATCTAACTTCGCCTTATACAGCTCATATAAAATATATTAAAAGTAAATGAGAAACTAGAAATTGATCTGATAAAATGGTTTGTGGAAAAAATAAATGCAAAATGCTTGTTAGTCATTAAATGATTAGTAAAATAGCGTTTTTGGTTGATGGAAGTTAATGGTTGAAAGTCTAGACACGGTGTCCGTAACATTGAAAAAGATCGAAATTTATAAAATCTGAACTATATCTATATGTACAATAAAATTTTCAAATAAAATATTAAAAATTTAATTTAACTCGTCGCCTGGTGTCAGCAGAACTGCTCGCTACTTCGTAACGTTATGATCATCTTTAAAGCTTCCTCTACTTCTGGGTTCAATTCGCCCTGTCGGAAAACAAAAAGAAAATTTATTGTGTCAAACAGTGTTTTCAATAACAACCTTCTATATTTAAGTTCATTTAATGTTATCTATTAACTCATTTTGTTATATACCAACTATCAAAGTCCATTTTTATCGTAACCTTATTGGACGAAAGGACATCACATGTACGTGAACAAGTTTTGCTGTTTCCCGGCAACCAAGTGCTCAGCGGGAAACAATATGTTATGCACTGGTAAATTACAAAACCGGAAGTTAATTGTAATTCAGTGTGATTTCAAAGGTTTACAAAACACATCCGATCACAATTTCTTAATGATTAAGCAATACAAACTGGTTCCTGCTGTAATTGACCAATCAAAAGCTATATTCCTCTATCATTAACCAAGCAGCAACCGCCTTGGTTGACAAGCTATATTCCACAAGTCATCAGTCACAACTGTTGGGTTGTACTAATATATACCTAGACATTAGGTTATACTAATATATAACTGGACCATTGGGTTATACTAATATATATATACTTGGACCATTGGGTTATACTAATATATACCTGAACCATTGGGTTATTTAACGATTAGTCCTCGAGAACAAATGGACTACGAGTCAATAGCCCATGGCCGAATTGGCTATTCAAACTTGTAGTCCATGAGGCCGAGAGGAGTAATTGTTAAATATGGATCATTGGGTTATACTAATATATACCTGTACCGTTTGGTTATACTAATATATACCTGGACCGTTGGGTTATATTAATATAATATACCTGGACTGTTGGGTTTTACTTAATACATACCTGGACCATTGCCAGGGTTATACTAACACATACCTGGACCGCACTTAAAAGATGCAACCTGTACATATTTACAACAGACTTGTGTTTAGTTTCCTTCTCCTAAGAGAGAAAAAAACATGCTGTGTGAGTGTTCACTTTTGCACGCTAGAACAAAAACTAGTTAACTCTGCAGCGAAGTTGTAACACAAAAATGTGAAAGCAAAAAAATTGATGTCAAAATAGTAAAACTATAAACCTTTAAATGTCTTTTTAAAATCTGTATTTCTTGTACGTATTGGTCAACTTTTGCATCTTCTGCATTGAGACACTTGGGACAAGACGTCAGTTTAGCTGCCATAATCTGAAAAGAGACATTTGCCAGTGAAAATTAAATTAAGTGCTGTTAATTCATTAAATGGCAAAAAAATATTTCAAGGCGTTGAGATTGGCTTTCAAACAAAGCATTAAAAAATAAAATGGGAAAGCATGTACAACTGACGGTAAGTAAAGAACACACTTTACTTTCTTATTACTTGTAACTTTGGCTTTTAATGTCAGTAAAATCGGGTACTGACAGAGGGTGGGGTAGATATTGCACTATTATAAAAATTCACCTTCAATATACCATCTCTCCGAGCTGAATCATAGCGGAGCTCCTGCGGAGCACCATACTTAAGAAAATATCGTATATCCATCGAGTTAAATTTTCAACGTCATGTCCGTCCGTCCGTACATACGTACGTACGTACGACGTCCGTGTACACGAGTGGAAAACGTTCTTCAGAGACTGCAGTACCGTTAATATCTCTCTGGGAACTCCGCTTTTAGGTAGTGCCTAAATCTATATATTAATTACTTTCTTATTATTAGGGTTAACCTCAGGTTATAAAACGCGGGCGGTAGTGATGTAAAAAATTAATCAAGAATTAATTAACTATATCACGATATTTCCTTATTACTTTTCCCCTTGGCGTTTTTTCGTTGAGATTACAATGGCGTCAAAATTTAATTACCTATATTACGACATTCCCTTGTTACTCTGCCTCCTGCCGCTTTTTCTTTTCTATATTATAATCGTGTGTTTCTCTTGTCGGCCGCAATTAGTAACTTCAACTTAAAGTATCAGTAAAATTAGGTACTCACAGAGGGAGGGACAACTGACATTGTTATTAACAATTTCACCTTCAACATACCATCTGTCAACGGAGCTGTCTCCATGCACTACTGTGGTTAAGTATAAACACCTTTACTTTCCTAATCATTCGGTTTAAGGTAGTGAGGCTCTATTTCTAGCTTCTATTGTCTGTTGGTGTGGGATTTCATGAACTGAAGCAGAAGAACTTTAAATACAAATACCAAAAGAGAAAGAAAACAGGTTTATAATTTCTCTTACCTCTTGCTCTAGTTCTTGATTTTTAATTTTCAGTTCCGCAATTTCTTCTGTCAGTCTAAATATTTCATCCTCACTTGTTTCCTGCAACGAAAGAGGCAAAGCACGAGTTTTTAATCGCATCGTACTTTACGCCAAAACTGTGTCCTTCCACGTACCTACCTAAGTAAATTACTGGCCGAATCGCCGCGTATCTTAGGCGCTTATACATGCACATTATATTGATCAAATAAAAGTCAAACCTGTACACAACTATACACTGACCTGAAGTTGTTGATGGACGCTTAACGGAATAGTGGAATGTGATTCTGCTTCGTTCAAACTGTTTTCTCTGACAAGCTGTAGATAAGAGAATTGTGTGGTTATTGTGAATACTTTTACCAGATTTGTTAGTATACAGAGGCGTAGCGAGGGGAAGGGCTGGCACGACATTATCAAAAGATGGTCGCCGTCTTGATGCAATTTAGTCATTTTCAAGCGAGAAGCCTGAAAAATGGTTCTTACAGAATTAAAACACGTGACCTTTGTGTTACCAGCGCCTTACCAACTGAGTTCTGAAGCCTCATCGGTTGTTAGCAGGTCAATGGAAAATGATTCCGGTGCATGAATTGCTACCAGAGTTATCTGCAATTTATCAATGTTGTAATGAAAGATCTTTGTCCTCACGGACAGTTTCTCTGGCAAACCTTACCTGTAGTTTCTCTTTCAACGTTTCATTTTCCAGTTTTAGATTGGTGAGCTGCGAGTTCAGCGCCAGCAAGCGCTCGTGACTACCGTCTGGAAGAAATTGACAAAAATGTGTTCAATGATCGCAGTCTACTTTTAAAGTCGAACGTGTTCTGATCAGAGAGACATGTCTGTCCAGCTTGACTACATGTCCAGCGTTCTAGATTTGCATGTGGTCATCTCTAGCTCAATTCCAATTCTAACAACTGCCCAGATATACCATCTGTAATCCCCAGAGCCCAATTGACCACAGATGAAAATAGGCAACTGTTCTAAATTCTAGGTTTAACTTGTAAATCATGTTATGGTTCAAGATTCTAGCTTCTAGTTTCTCAAACTAAAAATGTTAAAGTTGACAATCATCGCTTTGAAAGTATCAAGTACCTCAATTTACAGCTATGTGTTAACATTTTTTGATTTTTTTTTTCAAAGTCCGATCTACAGAAAGTTTTAAAACGATACGATAAGATAACCCATGCCTAACAATTCTTTCACCATTGCCATATTTTAGTTATACGTCCTGAATATAATAGGAAAGTTTAGTTTTGTTAAAAATTAAAGAAATCACAAAATTTAAAAAATTCCCATGTGCAATGCTTGCTTGTCAAAGGAGACTGAGAAGCCATCAGAAATTTGCGAAAACTGTGTTAAGCACTTAAAATGAATAGTTCATTGTCTTGTTCTGAGAGTACAACAAAAACAATCCCGAGAGTCACGTTCAAGATAGTTTGCTGTTTTCCAGGCCAACCACCTACCGTATGCTGTAGCTTGTAATAGCAGACTTGTGACATTTATTATAGCTAAAAAATACATAAATAAAATGTTAACAGAGTATGTAACACCTTGTTGCTATGTTTCTATGTGTCAGTGCCGAACGTGAAATATCGCCCAAGATCCGCGAAAATTTATTTGGTTCCTAACAGTAAAATCTGAAATCCCAACTTGCGAACATGTCCTCCCGTGAATCAATCCGCAAAATTAAATTCCCGAGAATATTTCGTGCCACACGGTAGGAAAACAACAAATACTCCCCAAAGGGAGTAAGTTACAATAGCAATGTGTAGCCGGGACGGAACGGTAACAACCTCAGAAATTTAAGTTACATTCATGCCCGCATCACAAGAAATATTCGCAGCTTTAACCTTGACAAGCAATGGTCAAACATTCTTAAAGATTTCGGTAATAATTTTACTAAGAATATCAGCTTACTCTTGTGCTGTCCAAGAAATCTTCTTGTGCTGTCGACACCTATTGGGATGGGATGAGAAAAGGAACGTAAATTGGTCACCAGACCTTACTGGAAAAGTTGAGAAGATGATCAATGTCATTTCTTACAATCTTAAAATCAGATTTTAATTTGAAATGAGTGCAAACGTTTGAAACGGAAACGCTAATGCTCGTTCACCATCATAGTTATTTTCATCATTACCGTTATCATCATCATCATCATCACAATTACAAACATCAACCTACCATTCCATTAGCACCACCATTTCCATCAACACCACCATTAATATTCCCATCAACACCACCATCTCCATCAACACCACCATTCCCATCACCAACACCACCATTCCCATCATCAACACCACCATTCCTATCAACAGCACCATTCCCATCATCAACACCACCATTCCTATCAACACCAACATTCCATTAACACCACCATTCCTACCACTAACACCACCATTCTCATCAACACCACCATTTCCATTAGCACCACCATTTCCATCAACACCACCATTAATATTCCCATCAACACCACCATCTCTATCAACACCACCATTCCCATCATCAGCACCACCATTCCTATCAACACCACCATTCCCATTAACACCACCATTCCTATTACCAACACCATCATTCTCATCAACAACACCATTCCCATCAACACCATCATTTCCATCAACAACACCATTTCCATCAACACCATCATTCCCATCATCAACACCACCATTCCCCAACACCACCATTTCCATCAACACCATCATTTCTATCATCAACACCACCATTCTCATCAACACCACCATTTCCAGCAACACCACCATTTCCATCAACACCACCATAATTATTCCCATCAACCTTCCCATTCCCATCAACACCACCATTTCCATCAACACCATCATTGCCATCATCAACACCACCATTCCCATCAACACCACCATTCCCATCAACACCACCATTCCCATCAACACCACCATTCTCATCAACACCACCATTTCCATCAACAACATCATTCCCATCATGAACACCACCATTCCCATCAACACCACCATTAATATTTCCATGAGCACCACCATTTCCATCAACACCACCATTTCCATCAACACCATCATTCCCATCATGAACACCACCATTCCCATCAACACCACCATTAATATTCCCATCAGCACCACCATTTCCATCAACTCTACCATTCCCATCAACACAACCGCCGTCATCATACTAATAATCTTCAATACCATTGACAATGTTTTTCTCAGCTATTTAATGTAAATGTGAAGTTCTGGCCGCTATGGAAACTTCAATGCCCCTAAAATAAAAAAGCTTAAAACAAAATAGATGTTTAGCTCGTCGCTCCGTATTCATTAAAAAACTTTGTGCAGCAAAATCCGATAACTCGCACGCTTACCTGGCAAATCCAGATCATCTTCTGCGTCACTGAATGGCAACTCGCCACTTCCCTCATCCTACGGAGCAAAAATATATGGAACGAAGAAAGTGGGGAAATGATAGATATACTTGTGTAGGGGGAAATGATAATGATGGTGATGATATCGATACTCGTGTAGAGAGTGATGATGACAATGGTGCCTTTAAATAACTAACCTGATACGATGCTAGTTGAGTCTTTAATATTTCGACTTCATCCTGTAATGATAGCGGACAAAAAATGTAAGAGCAGAGGAAGGCAGTCTTACCAGAGGATAGATGATAAAGGATAATATCCCAAGCAATTCAATAAGGTGGAAGCTAATTGACTGCCCAAGGGGGGAAGGATAAGAAGGGCACTACAAGTAAAAAGCCCCGGATGCGAGTGGGCAGACAATAGAGGAGAGAGAACTGGGAAAGTTAGTAAAATGTTTTAAGATGAGGAAGATAGGATAAATAATTATCTATGAAACTGCATTCGAGAGTGGGACATTGCGTAACATTAGAGCTTTATTTGATTACAGAAAAAATGTAATTGAGAATATGAACATTTTGCTACCTTTATTATAATCGCTCACACATCGAGAGAGAGAACATGAATGACTTTAAGGGGATTTATAAAACACCATTGTCACACACTGCTGTTCAGCCCTACCTCTGCTTCTATTCTCGCATCTTGTTCCTTAAGCAGATCTTCCTGTAAACTCGTCAACTGAATAAAAAGAGCGAAAAAATTGTTTCCAATCAAAAGAATTTGACTTGACTTTAATACAACCTTATCACTATCTGAACTTAATTAACTGCGGAGTTTTATCTGCTTTAGAAATCCGTCTTTACCCAAATGCTTCTAAGTTCAAAAGTGATTTTAGCATTATTGCGAGCGAATTTCTTAGTGTATGCCTGGAGGGATGTGAAGTCCTATCGCCAATATTTAAACTTTATCAAATGTAAATGTTTTTATGGAAAATAAATAATTTCTCATTTCTTGAATAAATTAATTCTAAAACGCTCATTATATTAAAGCATTGACATCATGCCGGTTTCTCCTGACAGAGGATTGAGTTTAGATTGTGGCACTACTAACATCTACAAATGATTTATCCCTAATATAAAAGTAAGGAGACAAAACGACTCATCGTTCTCCTAAAAGTTTCGTTTGTCGCAACGTAATCTGCTGGCTGTCAGGCTTGTATCTATTTCGGTTCGTGCTGAGAGCCCTGTTCAACTAGCACGGACAAAAACGACTTAACCAAAAGTGTTTGGTTAATTCTTTTAGAGAAAACTGTACCGTTGCCTGACCCCTTCCCCGTTATCATTACTAGCTGTGGATTTTGCCAATGAATTTGATTACGTTGTCACAGCGGCCAAAGTTGGGAGTATCAAACTTAACATACATTATGCCTAATACCCTGCATATTCGAGTTAAGCATTTCTCTTAAGTCTCAACAATTACAGAAATACATTATTTCCTCGCCGTGTTAAAAAAAAAATCAAAGTTGTACTGCACTGAGTACTGCACTGCAGAAACTAATCCACTTTTTAATAAAAAGATCATATTCCCAAAGGCCTTCTCGAAATGTATAACTTACTTGAAATTCTAGTTCTTCTACTTTTCTGGATTTCTCTTCAAGCAATTCTTCTTCCAGGTAACCCTAAAACATAACAAAAAGTCCGTTGGGAAATTAAAACTCAAAAAACCTTTTTTTCAAATCTCTTAAAGACTGCCATTAACATTTTCAAAACCATCTTTCTCTTTCAATAAACTACAAGCACCTCATCGCAGGAAAGCAAGTTTTTCTATGCAAGAAATTACATGAAATTAATGTTTATATTAATCATCGTGAAAACATCGTTGAAAATACAAGCGCTTTCAAGACAAAAGCAAGTTTTTCCGATCGCTCAAAGATTACTATTAATATTTTCCTAACCAGCATTCTCTTGTAAAATACAAGCTAATCCATTCAGAATTTGACTACAAGTTTTTTAAAACGCAATGGAAAATAAAAATCATCGCAATTACATTTATGAGGATGAGGGGAGGCTGATTGCTTAAATTTCTTCTTGCTGTAATCTGAATCGCCATTTGTTTTCTTGATCACATGTACTACCAAGAACAGAATTCAGTGGGTGATCCAGTAATTGCTTGTTGATCATCGTCAGAGGGCTAATTAATGGCAGCCAGCTTAACTTATCAAAAACCGCATCATTACTGAAGAAATTGTTTAACTTCAGTTTCTAAATGTTTACAAGAGAAATTAACGCTTTATAAACTCTTTCACAGTCGCTAAGTCCTCTTTAATGAAATAGTTCTTCCTTTCATTCATGTAATTGCCACATATTGAGCAATAAACACTCTCAATCAACAACCGCAAACTTTTACATGATGAGGAAAATGGGATCTTCAAATAAAACAAAAACAAAAAGAGTCACGACACGATTAAGAAATTCTTCTAACACATAGCAAAAATTACAATAAACGGTTTGAAAAGTAGCATCATTATTAATGCTCTGAGCTTTTTAACGTATATTCTGATCCTTAAACACATCCGCTATTAGCAAGTCATAAAATATTAACTATTCGCATATTAAAAACAAACATAGGTCATACTTCTTTGCATATTTTTATTACGTTTTCGACAAAACGAACAATAACTTTAGCTTTCACCAATCGGTCTTGCTAACTATAAAAAACTAAATAAGGAAATAAGTAACCAATTTAGAAAGCACAAAAAAACTGCGGCAGCCTAAAATTTCAATATTACTTACATTCAACAAATATTTCTTGAAGTCTGGCGGTGAAGGCGCCAGAATATTTACACAACTTGAAACTGAAGACAATAATATTTGTTCTAGTATGTATAAACTCGCGGACCTCAATCCTACCGCAAATTATTGTTATTATAAATTTCCTGTTCGGATATTATTTGTTTCTACCATGCACCTTTTATTTTAAAGCTGTGCATGTGCCAATCATAGAAACTCGTTTTCGTGTTTTATCTTGGGCGTAAAAACTTACAATTAATACAAAGAATCTTGACCAAACAAACTGAAGAGATTAAAAAAAAACACGTCACGTTATCTTATGCCCGATTTGTAACATTTCTGCTTCAGAAATAGTTGCGAACCGCAAGTTCAGTTAGATTCAAAGACCTATAAGGGATGTAATCCTTACGATGATCAAACAGTCATTTCAATCAAACGTTGATTAAAAAAGAACCCCAAATGCTATTTCAGTATTGCAAGGTATCTCCTTTCCGGTAGGTCAATAATATCCAATAAACCGAGGCAGCAAATAAATTACAAATGCATATCCAGGCATATCGCTAGGAGGACCCACTTTGTATACTGAAACTAATTAGAATAACCAACTATATAATGGACTAGTTATTTCTTCAAGACAAGTCAGTCAGGGAAAGAAAAGGTGTCTGTACTTACATTTGAAAGTATTGAAGTTTCCAATTGTCTCTTTTGTTCAGCCTCAATAGCATGTAACTAAAACAAGTTAACAAATAAATATAAGTTTACACCGTAGTGAAAAAAATTCATAACTGATGTTTTGGACTGTCGTACTTCGTCGGAGTGAATGAAAAAGAGATAGACAGGGAGGTGGTTATATAGTACAGCAAAGATTGATAACGCAAGGAATAGGAATGTAGAAAAAACAAAAGGAAATGAAAAAATGGAAAAGAGTGAAAAAAATATGCTAAAACGACAAAAGAATCATGGACGACAGAAAATCATCAACGGGAGTAACGATTGTCCAGAGTTGTCGCTAAGCTGAGAAGTAGTAGGTTTGTTAATGTGGGTTTATTAACGCATCCTTGATATAATCACGTTTTCTGTGTGTTGTCTTGTGCAAGGTTTGAAATAGAACCAAAATAGAAATAAAAGATTTTCGTTTAAACCCAGCTGATTGACAACGTGATATCGACTTAAATTTAATTCTAATAACACTGGATGTACCTTATCAAGCGTCTTCTGGTGCTGCACTCTCAGTTTATTAAGTTCTTGATTAACCATTTCGTTTTCTTCTTCTAATTCCTAATGGATAATATCAACAAATTTAGTGAATCTCAAAACAAAGATCCTTACAAATTAACTTGATGATTGTCCAGACAGGAACCAAAATTCTCTCTGTGTTATTGCAAACCATAGTTAGTAGTGTAAACTAATTCTGCAACTTCTAATATCATAACTAATGGCTTGACAAGGAAGTTACGATGCGACCTATACGATGCAATATGAAATCAATTAGGCTGTACAGAATCCAGAACCTTTTCACTTTTGAAGTTCGCATTTCCGAATCCCCCAAAAAGAGTTTAAAAAATGAGTTATTTACTTTTTTACTGAGGAAAATGACGTTTAAAATAAATTATATCTGTAAAAAGTAGTAAATTTCAATCGCCTGCAAAGGCATCGTTAAATATACGCAGTCCCATGTCTTTATGAAACCCAATCCGAGCTTGTTAAACTGAAGCGTTTTGAATCTCCATTAACAAATCTTCTTGGCGCAAGAAACTCATTAATCAGAATTTTACATCTTCACCAAACTTCCAGTGCGCTTCAGAGAAAGAAAGCCCGTGTTTACGCAGCTATACATTTCGTAGAACACAAAAGAAGAACCAAACCGTGTACATACCTCACTCATAAGTTGCGTTTTGACATAATTTTATATGGTGGTATGTGACTGAAACACCGACATGTCGTTGAGTAATATATTTTTTCCAATGTGTCTGTTAATGAACTAAATGAAATGTATCTTTTCCCTTTTAAAATTGCTCAATCGTATTTAATACCTTTTTGTAATATCACAAGGAAAGCTACCAATAGTAATGTAATGTCACCCTCGGTAAATAAAGTTTCATCATCGTCACCACCATCATCATCGTCATAATTATACACCATCATCATCATCATCATCCTGCTCACCATCACCATTATCATTACCATCACCAACATCATCAATACCACTAAAACCATTATCATCAGCACCACCCTTAACATCAACACCATCAACACTACTATTACCATCATCATTGTTATCATGATCATCGTCATCGTCATCATCATCATCACAATTTCATACCGTAACGTCGACAGCCATGTCCTTGTCAGTTGCTAATCGCGGTGAAGATATTGAAGTCGATGCTTTGGAACTGAACGATCCCTGTGGATTATCAAACAAATAAAACAACTATAAACATGTTTATTCTTGCAGTTAAGGTGATTCCCAACAATTTATATTAGCATAAAAAGCACCGCACTGTTTTGATTAGCCAATCAAAATCATAATATTTTCACTTTCTTTGTAAAAAACATGATACATCAAATTAGTAATTGAACATTGTGTCAGATATTTTGTTTGATATCACTGTTTCAATCTATGTCGCACTGCATGCGCATTCAATTTCAATCTAAGTTGCAACCAAATAGAGGTATTACTTTTTTCTTAAAAAAACGCCAATGAGTGATAGCTACGAGCCTACAGATCCTCACCTGGGGAGATAATCCACCGTTATGAGGTAAAATCACAACCTAAAGGTAATAAACACCGTAGAAGAAATAAAATATATTAGAATGTTAAATAGTTATCACGAAACAGTCAGTGGGTGCTTCTACATGCTGTACCACCTCTGCTCTGGGACGGTGCTCTGGGACGGTGCTCTGGGACGGAGCACTGGGACGGAGCACTGGGATAATCCATTTCCCAGATTCTGGGTTCTGGTTTGAGGGTGCATGCATCTAGGTAAAGCAGAGACATTTTTCTTCAGACATTTTTTTTTTAATTATTGTTTGGATTAAAACGCGACGCAAATGATCCATAATTTTGCAACAAGCCCCACAGACTTTAGTTTTGGTGTCGTTTGCGGTCTTGGCTTTGTTCACATTCTTTCAGCCATTTAATTTGTAACTTTTTTTTCTATTTCACGCGCATATATGTCAATTCGCTCAGTTGTAATCTGTTTTATTTCCAGTTAACAAACCAACCAATCCAGTTCGGTTTTCAGACGGATTATCCCACAGCTCCGTTTCTTGACGCGTGCAGAAGCAACGCGTACTCTAGGAACGAGATTGATTGTACTATTTTCAGGACTGACGTGGTAACAGGAGACAAACATTTATTTTGTGTGAGTCTTCAAATTCACAAACATTTACTTACCCCTGTACTTTGGTCAGTTACAGTGGCTGTGTTTGAGCTAGCCACTGAAACATGATCTGATTCTTCGTCATAACGACTGAAGGACGATATGACTTCACTCTGCAGGTCAGCAAACGATAGCAGATAAATAGTATCTATCAGACCTTTAGAATATAGCTGTTTGAAGTATTAATATAGGGCATATAATGAGAATGTATTCAAGTTAACACGCGATTGTTACTCTTGAATGGATGCCAGTAAGATAGAGGAGGTGCAAAGAAGGTTTAGAGAGACACGTTAACATACTGTACAGAGAGAGCAAGGGGCAAAGAAGGACAAGAGAGATACGTTGGCATACTGTAGAGAGAGAACAAGATGCAATGACAGTCCAGAGAGACACTTGGTATACTGTAGCTTTAGAGAGAGAGTAAGCGGCAAAGGATAAGAGAGACATGTTAGCATACTGCAGAGAGCAAGAGGCAAGGAAGGACAAGCGAGACACGTTGTTATACTGTAGAGAGAGAACAAAATGCAAAGACGGTCCAGAGAGAGACGTTGTATACTGTGGGGGAAAAGAGCAAGGGGCAAAGGACAAGATAGACATGTTGGCATACTGTAGAGAGAGAGCAAGGGGCAAAGAAGGTCAAGAGAGACGCGTTGGTATACTGTAGAGAGAGAGCAAGGGGCAAAGATGGTCCAGAGAGACACGGTGGTATACTGTAGAGAGAGAGTAAGAGGCAAAGGTCAAGAAAGACACGTTGGCATACTGTAGAGAGAGAACAAGAGGAACTGTCGATAACCTGCATGAACAGAGTCCTGAAAAATACTAAAAATAGAAAAAACGCATGGTGATATAGAATGGTTACGTGATCAAGGGGAAGACTGTAAGTGAAAGAAGTTAATTCACTCGGAAATCAGTCTCTTCACCCAAGTTTTTTTAATAGATTGTTAACAAAGTTCACTACTATACTTCTTTAACTAGGGATGAATAGATTGGACAGCTGAGATACAATGCCTATTTTGTTTTTTGAAAGTCCAACTAACCGTCAAAAAGGAGAGACAACCAAAAAAGGACCTGAAGTGCAACTGAGCTAACTTTGCATTCAACAGTTAAGGAAATGACAAAAAAAGTACAGGCTATTGACAGAACCTGCTAATTACTATACTGATTCTGGCGTACTATCTACTCAAAACTCAAGATCTATCTAATGTTTTGACTAAAGCTGTATTTTCAGTTGTTTCTTGCTAATTACTAAAAAGAGATGCTGAAGATCAATCTAAGTTAATATGGCGAATAGACGGCTTCATAACAATATTTCTGAGAAATGAATCGATACCATATGAACTTTCATTTTCCTTAAGCGATGTTGTTATTTTCTATGACTATTTTTTCATTTTATTATTTTATTTTTCAACATTTTCTCAAACACATAATAC
>JAPEIX020434177.1:0-13680 GCA_026122405.2 Zoanthus sansibaricus
GGGTAGGTAAATGAGTACCAGCATCTGCTGGGAGCTAACCTGCGATGGATTAGTGTCCCATCCAGGGGGAGTCAAAGCCTCTCATCCGCTTAACACTACAGAAACCGGAGATAAGCGCCAGTTCCATGGGCCACTAGGCTCGTAAAATATAAATTAGCTTTTTTTAATTATGTAAACTGCGAGATGCAGCTATTTTTAAATTCCCCAAAATGTAGGTTCTGGATGGTACTAGGGACAAAATTAAATCCACCAAGTAAACAACATTAAATTCCTCCTATTTATGGACGGTTAATCAACTATAAGGCTAATCACAACTAAGTCAACGAATATTTATAAATCCGGTTAACTATGACAAACAAAAACTGTTATGTGCAGGCCATTAAAATATTTATCACCATAGCTATATATTGGATCCTGGGGCCAGCTAAAGTGTTGAGCAGATGAAGGTCTTTGGGCTCAACCTGACAGAAAAAAACTCCATCGCAGGTTACCTTCCAATGCTGTGGGTAATTCGTTATTACATTATTTCAAAATTGTGTAACAACTATGTTTACCTTTTACCGACAAGACGTGGATGAATTGGATAGGCGTTTCGCTGTAACATAAATGACCCCCAGGAGAGGAGAGTGTCAGCGACCAAGCATCCACCACGATGATGAAAATCATTGCCATATCGATCGTGGGTTGAATACACAGAGACTACGGCTTTCAGTGCAGGGGGTTGACACGAGGCTACTTGTAAGCCGTTGAAGCCGCCCCAGCTTTTTCCGAACATACCTAACGATTATAAGAACAAATAAATAAATAATACTAACAACAAATTTATTCACCATTATATAACTAAACTCCATATTACTCATTAAGAGCATAAGATGGTTCTACCATGGGTCACCCAAGCACTTAGTTCTTTACTTTTCTTCAGAACATCGTTCCGCTCAGTGAAAACACTCACTTGTTACAAGGTAAACCATTTTAAGCAACATCCTTGCACTTTATCAGCGCAGTTCAGTTAGAAACGTTTTTGCACTGCTTTCCCGAATTTCCTTCGTGATTATTACCTTGTGTGGTATAGTTTCTGACTGCATACAGGTCATTTAACTGTTCCGCTCTCTCTTTCAGCCTCTTTTCCTCCACCCCATACACCAATCCCAATTTAATAACTATCTTCAGCATCTGAAACGTATCCGTTAGGCCCCTTCCGTGCCATTAAGCTCTTGAGACAATTTTGGTCAATCTAAAACGAGCAACTCTGTCTGAACTCAAGTACCCTACTCTCCGTTTCTACTTCTCAAAAAATGCCACTAAAACTTTCTTTACTCTGGTATTACACTAGCTTTTCAAACTGATTAATTTTCCAGAGCTTTACGCAGATCCTTTCTCTTCCGTTCGATTGCGTCATTTTACTTTTTTTAATCCGGTTATAAATATCAATTACAATTCTTCTATTCCACTATGGCTTTTTCTTCTTAGCTACTAAATTCATCTTTCGTCCGAATTCTTCATCAAAATAGCCTCCTATAGAACACAGACTTACCAACGGTTCCTGTGCACCAAGGCTGTTCGCTAATCCATTTGATAACATCGCAACAGTCCTCTTGCTCTTGTTTTTCATATTCGTCAAAATAAAATCCTTCTGAGCTACCAGTCCCGCGCATGTCCACTCGCACGCACACGTAACCCTGGGAACAGAACCAACTGTGTCGCATCGCATCTCTGACAAATGTACCATCAGACCAACGATAAGGCAAAAACTCTGTGTAGAAAATAGTCACATAAAATATGAATCTCTATTGCTGAAAACAAATTAAGGAAGTTAAAGAAAATTTGATTAATCCTAAACTATGGCGTTCCGTTGCATGGAGAGATTTCCATAAGAAAAACTTCAAAAACAGCCACTTTGAAGTCAAGACCACAGCAACTGAAGTTCAAAGACAGAACTAGAACTTGAACAAAGAATATTTGAATTCCAAATAATAAACATTAAAATTCAAGAAAAAAAACTAGAACTCAAAACGGACAGAGATTGAATTCGAAATATTAAGTAGCGTTCTGTTGAGGATAAAATTATGAAAAAGATTCCATTAGGTGACTTTGAAAGTGTGTTTATCGCAGGTAATTTTTTTCAAAAGGGTTGGTTCGTTATTTTCATTAGGGTGGTTGTCTCATTTCCATTTGATTTTTGTTTCCTTTAAAGTTATAACTTCATTAAGCGGCGACACCAAAAGATTCTGTCATCTGAACTGGAAGTTACAAAAAAATATTTGACACCCAAAGTCTGCAAGTAAAAAGTCATTTACAATTAACAAACCGCATAAGTAATCAAACAACTAAAAGTGCAAATTTAGGCAAACTATTCATACATGTACATTAATCGTTAATTACTACTACTACTCCTTCTACTTCTACTATGCCTCAAAATTCCCTGGGGAACAAAGGGCAGCAACAACACCCCTCCAACGCACGCGGTTCTGGGAAATCCTCTTTAGCTCGGCTCACATCTTACCAGCTTCCTTTACCTCAGTGTCAACACTTCTATTTTGGTCTGCCCACCTCCCGCTTTCCTTGCGGATTCCAGTCAAGGGCTTGTCTGGTGACGTTAGAAGCAGGCTTGCAGAGTGTGTGAGCAATCCATCCCCATTTTCTATTTTTGATCTCGGACTCGAATGGGGCTTGTCTGGTCTTATCCCATAGTTGTTCCTTTGAAATGACTTCCGGCCACCTGATGTTAAGGATGTTCCTGAAACATCTGTTGGTAAACACTGGAGTTTGTGTTGGTTTTTGTTACTTACCAGGTTTTTGAGCCATAAAGGAGGACCGACTTGACATCGGTGTTGAAGATCCAGATCTTGTTGTGAAGTGGGAGATCTGATCTCCAGATAGGTGGTGAGGGCTTGCCGTGCTTTATTGATTCGGCACTTGACGTCTTTACCTGTGCCCCCATCCTTACTGACTACAATGCCCAGGTAAACAAACTTGTCGACTTCTTTGATGTTTTCTTGACGTAGTCGCACTGGGTCTTGCTTTTTATTGTTCACCCTTATGACGTTGATTTGGAGGCCTCTCTCTGCTTCTTCTGCAACATGGCTTAGCTTTCCTTGAGCTTTCTGTTGTCTGTAGGAGAGAAGTGTGATGTCGTCTGCGTAGTCCAGGTCTTCCAACTGCTTCGTGAGAGTCCACTATATTCCGGTTCTGCCTGCCATGGCCTGCCGCATGATCCAGTCAACCACCAACAGATCCCCGGTTTGTACAGAAAAGAGTTCTGTCAGCTTCTCATCATCATTGATCTGGTCTTTTAGTCGTTTTCTCTCGGTAATCAATGCCCATGTTTCTGTTGTCAGCCATTCTTTGTGTTATCTTGTTTTCTTCCCCAGGACTGTTTTGCATGCCGTCTTCCAGGTATCACGCACACTGTGCCACTGCTCTTCAACAGTTTCATGTACCAGCTGGGAGAACACGCTGAACTTGTTTCTCAGTTCAAGCTTAATTTCATCTGTTTTTGCTCTTTCCTTCAGGCTATGCACGTTGAGCTTGTGTGGTGTTCTTCCTGCCCTGCTGGCTTTAAACGTTGGCTTGAAGATAGCAACAACAAGATGGTAGTCTGATGCTGCATCTGCTCCGCGCTTAAACCTGACGTAGTGCAGGCTTCTCCAATTGCGCCCCATTGAGATGTGGCCAATTTGGTTTTCCGTCTTGCTGTCAGGGGATATCCAGGTGATCGTGTGGACTTTCTTGTGGGGAAAGATAGTTCCTCCATTGATCAGGTCGTTAAACGTACAAAACTGTGTAAAATGTTCTACGTTTTCGTTCTGTTCTCCAGTTCCTTGTCTGCCCATGATCATGCAGTTCTCTGTTAGTGTTGTTTGCTTTATCGTTGAGGTCTCCCATGAAAACCTTCAGATCTCTCTTTGGTGTTTTGTCCATGGTGGCTCGGACTTGCTCGTAGAAAATCTTTCTCTTCTAGTTGTGCATTATTATTTGTAGCGTAGCACTGTAGGATAATAACTTTCCTGCCCTTTGAATTGAATCGTGCGGTAAGGATCCTTGGAGACACTGGTTTCCCAGGCAGCAATGCTCGTATTGTCTTGGGTGTCATCAGCTACACCTTGTATGTGGGGCTGGCCTTATTCCTGTCCACAGTAGATGATGGTGTCTCGCCTGTCCATTTCCATTCCATCTAGTCTCGCACAGGCAATTTTTAGGCTATAAACTTTTGCATTTCTCTACACACCTGTGCTGCTTTTCCAGTCTCATATAGGGTTCTGAAGTTCCAGGTCCCGATCCTCGTTGCTGACTTGGTCGTCTGAAGAGTAGTCCGCGCATTGGCTTCCTGAAGGCGTTCACCAACTCGCCTCATGAGCTCTACTGGAGAGAACTCCTCCTCGACTATGTCATTGTTTGAAAGTACCCTTGCGGTTTCTGTAACATGCTGATTTTAAAATTAGTCGGTCGCTGAACCAACTGCACAACCCCCAACCTAGAGGACCAGGGTGCTTCTTTAGTCTTTAGCTAATTACAAAATATATTAATTCGAAAACAAAGTATCATCCAGAGGATGCTTTGTTGTATATGTGGAACAGTTAGTTAGAATATAAAAACAAACATGATGACGCCTAGCTACATCCTGACATGACAAAGACGAAATATTGCACGTACCTAAAATGGCGGGAAATGTTTCCTCAATATCTGAATTTTTTCCTTCTTTAGATGGTTGCCACAAGGTAGCCGCTAGGCGAGTGCCATTACCAACTGGTATCCAGACAAGAGGAACCTCCTTAACAGTATATGCCATAATGAACTGCTATCTAAGAAAAAAAACGTTCATACTGTTAGAGATAAGAGACTAGTCATGCGCTATCAAACGACTGGGGAGGCTTGAGTCAGCGAGGGATGAATTAAGTGGCAGGAGTTGGAAAAATGTTGTATAGACAAGTTGATTTTCAGAGGAAACAAATATGAATCACAAAAAATATAGACTTCAAGAATTTAACGCCATAACTTTGATAGGAAGTTATATTTGCTAGGGTTGTGCCTCGAATTTAATTAATTGAATAGTTCAACGTCAAAGATTGACGGATCTCATTTTCCGCTTGACTTTTATCTGCTTCCTTTTCTTCTTAATCTCCATCAAAAAGCTCTTTTGACTCCTCTGGGTAGGAACAAAACTTCTATTATATCTTCAGTTGTAGCTGGGCAGGATTTGACATCATTTGCTCTTGAAAGTATTGCACTGACAATCAGAGTAAAACAATAAATCTGTCAGACACACTGAGGCAATCTTTTGAGCCACTTAACGCGTTACTTTTAAACCCAAACAGACTTGAAAGCAAAATTTTTCCAACATTTTTGCTGAATCTAATATCAGTAATTCCTCCACCGCTGAGCAGAAGAGTATATCTACTTTGTCATAGAGCTTCTCCGACTTCAGCCATTCAAATGTACCCGAGTAGTCGTCGCTGAAGAACATTGCATATCCAGCATAAGTGAACAAGTTAGGTAATTAATAATGCATGTATGTAAAAGTACTCAGGCTTCCAAAGGAAAGCACGAGCTTAAAATGCAGTAAATATAAATGACTGCCACGTAGCGTAATACAAAATATTGTTTTAAATGGTCATGGGCAACGGGAATGTCGGTGTACAATGGAACATTACTTGCTGGATATGCTAAAATGAAAACATATAATTTTATGTAGCCTCTACAACATGCTGGATATTTTATTTAATAGTGATGCCTGGGAAAAGGGAAGGGGGGAGGAGTATCATATTTGGCTGAGGTCTGCGATAGGGTATCTAAATGGGCATGGGTTAGGGATCTAATAGTCTGGGTTAGAGCACAGTTTCTGGTGTTGAGAGAGTTAAGATAACACCTATGGCATTAAAAAACGACTAGCACAGATGTGACGCCAGACCTATAAGCATGCTAATAGAATAGTACTGTTAGGCAGCTTTTAACGCATGTTTTCTTATGGGTAGGGTATGATTTTTGACTGAAAAGTCTGGGGTAGGGTATCAATTTTAAAGATTCAGAGGTCTGGGATAGGGTCAGGGTTTTGTGCTTAGGGTAGTACACCCCAACCATAAACTAATGACGTTTACAATTCACATCAACAAAATGACTGTACGAAAATTTAAAAAAACAGTTCATATTCTGATTTTATAAAACATACATTTTGTTACTGTAACACAACAACAAATATTCATGAAGAAGCTCGAGTTCAGGCGCGTGTGTAGTTACTCACAATACTAATTAAGGATGTGTAGATATCTTGGGCCATAGTAAAACTTCCCCTCCAACACTGCACACAAAACCATTCTTCTTATGTACAACTACACGTCAATGGAAAAAAGGAAAGTAGTTTGCCAATGATTTTGCTACTGTGAAGAACAACACTTAAAACTATTCCGTCTTCATAAAAAGTATGTTATTGTCAACTAAAATTCAAAATCAATACAGAAGTTTGCATCAGTGTGATAAGCCATCATCGATGTTATCAACTAAAAAGCAGCTCACTTTGATAAAGTATACAACATTTGGCAAAACAGAAGCCAAATATTATCAAGAACAAAAATTCTTGACCAGCACAGTGCCAGTCACTTGCTGAATGGACTGCATTATAACCCTAACCCTTCATTATAATATAATACTTTCACAACTACTTTATATTTTATTGATTCTGACCAATTTATTAAGGACCTGTAAGCTGCAGACGTGTAAGTAGAATATGTAATAACTAATAACTAAAAAAGTGTGCATCTTCAGCTGTAATGGATTTTAATTAAAAGAAATTATACTAAACTACCTACACGAAAAGTCTTCAAAATGTGTAAAAGTGTAATTCGATCTTGATGAATTCTACCAACACTAAATAATAAAACTACTTACAGTATATTGATGATTAGCCTCCTATATACTCTTTTTAGCCTTGTTAATGTACATAATATTCTCATGAATGAACTAAGGATATGTTTTGCATAAACTTATTATATATTCTATCACTGATGAACATCTGTGTTGGTTATATTTGTGACAAGGAGTTTGAATTGTAAGTCTTAAATTTTTTTATAGGTTTGCAGATTTGCATTAAAAGTTTCCCTTCTTTGATACCATTTTATCTAAGGTTAATTTCTGCATAGTTTGCACTTTCATGAGCTAGGGAAAAAAGTTATTTTTGACTCAAGTTATATCAATTGTATTATTAAATTTCATTGGTGATGTAAAGACCCTGCAGGAGTTTAATGTCAAAATGGTACAAAATAACACTACTGTAACTGCAAGCCCAGAACACTGGAATGTGCTTTTATTCAAAGAGGCTCCAGATAAATACCTTTTGCCTATTTTGAATTCAAGACTTACGTCAAGGGATTTACAATTGTTTTAATTATCTTTATTACATAGATCCGTACTTCTTTTAAGATAATTGTACAAACTCTCTCTTCACTGCCTGATGATGTTGATGTAATAAACAACAAAATATTGCAGTGTTACAGTTCATTTTTTGGAATTACTTCTAATCTATATTTGTAGATTTCTATTCATCCTTTATATCTTGTTTTGGTTATAATCTGAATCTCTCTACAAGATGCTCCCAAGAACCATTTCTTTGATTGACTTTATTAAACTTTGTTCGAAACCGAAAGACACTAGTTTTGGAAAAACTTTAAAACAGAGCCTTTTCTGAATAATGATTGTCTGCCAGTTTGATTTGAGTAAATCGACATCTTAAAACTCATACCCACAGCTGAAATGACTGCAGAGCTCTCGTATGGTTATTAACTAGTCACTGAGCTTTACAAGTCTAAAAAAATATAAAAAACATCAAGACAAAGATAGTAAAGACAATACTGTAAACAGCATTAAGTGCATGTGCAATATAGTCAGAGAAATGGGCTTAGCTTTATCATGGAGAAACAAATTATTTGATTCCATGCTATTTGCCATAGGTTCAGGAAAATTTCCGTACTGGGGTGTACTTATTTATGCATGCAGTTTCATCGCGTATATTACCTTAGATGTAAGGGTTAATTTGCATCATGAAACATTTAAACATAGTATATGGAAATATACTCCAAGCAAAGTCATCAAAACCAAATATTTTAATAGCATTTTTATCAAGTGTTAAAGAGACTAACATTTAACACTCATTGGCTGGGACAGAGGGAAACAGTATGTTTTCTGGTCCTGAGACCACCGAGGTGGCCATCGAGGGAGAGCTGCCAACTCTCCCGCATTTTGCGGGAGACTTATGCATTTTAGCTGGATCTCCCGCTTTCCCACATTTTACAGAAAATCTCCCACATTTTAAAAAAAACAATAGATACCGGTAACAAAATAAAAAAATTGTTAAGTAAAAGAATACTTGTTTTGGTAATAAATGTCTCCAATATTCGCTAAGTTTACTACATCGTCATCATCATCATCATCTTATTTGTTTTGTTCATATGATTTACAATATTCTTTCTCCGCCCGCAGTTACACTCCTGTGCAGCTGGAACATAACCAGTGTACTGATTGGATGAATAATGACCAATGGGCGTTCTCGAGAGATAACTATTTCGTCACCGTGTACGAGATTTCGCACCAATTCCTGGGCTGTCTCTGATGTACTTCCAAACTTCGACTTCCTGTTTGTTGGGGCCGCGACGTGTTTTGAACATGGCCGTCCGCCATTATGAATTCGGTCAATAGTTTTTTTTAGTATGAAGTAGTATTTTATAGAAGAAAAAAAAAGAGAGTCATATGAAGGCTAGACAAAAGCAGGTTTCTTTGTAGAGTACATCATCAGGAGTTCGATGATGAAAAATCTCCCGCATTTTGAACTTCAGGGGTTGGCAGCTCTGCAAATGTGCTAGAACCTAACTTAAATCACTATATTGGACACTATGGCTGGCCATATTTGCTCACTGTCTCAATATCTTTATGATAGTTTCAAATGGTAAAGCCTGTTACCAACACGGCAATATATTATAGTGCCCAATATAGTGGCCCAATATAGTGGCCCAATATAGTGGCCTCTTTTAATTATTCTATCCAATAGCAAAACGTTTTGGGGTTAATTTCCTTATTGATGCATACCTATATTTCTATAGGTAAGGGCTAGTTTGTATGAATAATAATAAGTATGGATCAGTACAGAAATTTTATCATTCTGTTCTTACCTTCCTGATGGAGAAGGTCCTGGTGCTTCACACAACTTTTTTATCCACAACCCAACTTTCTGTCTCTCTGCGATATTGCCAATGTAAAAGCAAAACATTATTTTCAATAGAACATAGCATTATGTATTATTTTCAATAAAAGGGAGAAATATAGCTTTCAAAGCAATGCACAAGTAATTTAAGTTAACAGCTAGTAACTCTGAAAATAATTTAACAACAAACTTAATTACTGTACGTTTTCTGGGGAAAAAAACGAAAACAACAAAACGGCTTCGGTCATTTTACCTGACTTGTGTGAAAGACGAAACACAAACGGTTTCATTTCATCCAGATACTTATCGAAGACTACATCTTGCTTTTCGCAAAAGGTATCCTGCGAATTGTAGTCTCCAACACCATTTCTTTCCATTTGAACTATAAGTCGTACTGTCCAGTTATCAAACTAGAGTTAGAACTCAGTCCAGGAGAAATTTACCTATAGGGAATCAGTGTTTGAAGTATAAATATGAATTATGACAGCGAAACGTACGATGAGAAACGAAAAACATTTTCTTATTAAATTAGGTAACACAAGGCACTACAATATGATCAATTATGAATGATTTGTAAGAAGCGCCAAAAGTCGTGTCGGAAGCTCAAGCTGTACATTTACTTACCAGGCTAAATACTTTATGGGGTGATTTCAAATTGATCCCTTATTACAATTCGGTTATGAAAAGTTATCGGAAACGAAAAAATGCATAAAAAACTACAAATAGATCAATGTTTCAAAAATGCACAACGTTTAAACGAGTTTGAAAGTCTTTCGCTTTTGACCGAGGAGTACTAGGACTGAGAAAATTATTCTCATGCGCGATATTTTCAAAATGGCTGATGATCTTGCTACATGGTAAATTTATCGACGATGAGTCACGTTCGAGAAACAATTGAATGTTTGTGTCATATTTTATTGTACCATGGCTCGAAGAAAGTCAGTGCAGAAGCTTTCAGGAAAGCAAAGTATGATAAGCCAGAAGCAACCGAATCAATGTGGCTTGCGTTATACTGTTTTACCTGTCTTGAGGAAAAGCAATTTGCACAAAAAGTTGTCGCACCTGTTGAAGGCGAAGCAGATAAAGTTGTCCGGGTTTGCAAGCACAAAATGTTTTTTAAGGGATTTAAATCAACGAAATTTTACAGCTTACCAGAAGATATGGCATTCGGTAGCAGGCAGGTTCTTATTTCCATAGGTTGGTTATTGGCTAATGAAAAAGTCATCGTCAATTTAATCAAACAAACTCATTCTTTACTTGCTGAAGATCCAATAACGTTTTCAATCCCATCTGGTTATAACGATGTTGGGAAAAATATTTTAACAATTCCACGTTATTCTTCAAATGATATTTTAAGAAACCTACAAAATAACTTAGACTCTTTAATTTGGTTGAACGGAAAGATGGCTGCTATTCAAAGAAAGCTTCTGGCTTCTAAGCAGGAATATGCCTCGATACTCAGTAAGGCACACACTGCCGTTTTTCAGAGTGCTGCTAAACATCTTTCTTTTCAAGAAGTGCACTTGCTGCGATATCAAAGTGAACTACAAAAACTGCAGCAATTGCTTGAAAACGAGAACTCTTACTTTCAGTCACTTCTTGTTTGGAAAAGGAAGCAAGGCATATTTTGGAAATGGATGTGCAGTATCTTGCACATAGATAATAACATGCCCTTGGAAACAACTGAGGATAAACGCTATTCTAATTTTGTTAAGAAACCAAGTGATTGTCTTCAAAAGGTAAAAGAACAGCAGGTCAAACTCTCAAAAATCTTGCACTACCATGAGCAAAATTACAGGAAAGTTTGCAATAGGTGGAAGAATATTAACACCTCTGTTGGTGCACATGGCTTGGAAATATCAAGCAAAAATTCTGATATCTCAGATGGCCCACATCAGATTGAGGAGGAAGTGTTTAGAGCTTTACAAACTAGGTGTCTGTCCACTGACTTGGAAGTATCTGAACTTGAAGAAGCAAAAGGAAATTTTAAACCTAGTAGAAGAATAAAATTGCTTCATAACAAAGCTTTCTGTAATCAAAACGAAAATAAACAAAAAGATAATTCCTTATCCAGCATTATTATTGAAAAATTAACTATGAGTAGAACAACTTTTCAGCAACAACTTGAATACTTAAGAAAAACTCATCAAGCAGATATGCTTGTACTTTCAGAAACACTGGAGGGAGTTATTTGCATTCCAGTAAATAGTACATTAAAATAAATGCCTAATATACATTAGTATATTTAAAACATTTGAAATCTCTTATGTTGTACAAAAAAAGCAGATTTTTAACCTAGTTGCACTGGTTTAATTGAAAGAAATTCTAGCAATTGTAGATGAAGATATAAATTGCATTTCTTCTATTTGATATAAAATAATTTTGGCTTCATTATACTTGTGTTGTACATAGTAACAGAACGTAAGGATTATTGGGATTTAGTTTCTACACTGTTGTGTTAACGACATTCTGATCAATCTCTGGAGTTATGTCTGCAAATGAAAAGCTTGAAAAAATAACAGACTTCAACAGGAGTTAAGTGGTATCCATTGTGACACTAATACATAATACTAACTCATTAGAAAACTGCTGAAGCAGGCAGGGAAGGGGGATCATTGTCCAAACTACTACCAATTAATTATATAATGATGCACTTATTCATAAGTTAATGCTTTATGCACATTACACAAATGTTAATCAAGGAATTGAAGAAAAGCTAAAGATAAGTTTTCAGTCTTGAATTAAAAATATTTAAAGTAAGACGAGCGAATTTCAGCAGGCAGTTTATTCCATAGGTTTGGTGAGGCAAGCATGAAGGAGTGACCAGTGAGAGTTTTCTTTGATCTTATGAGACTGAGCAAGAAAGAATTCACAGTTGGAGCTGTGGTGGTTGTACAGTAGTGGCCAGCTTGTGGGATGAAGACGGTAAGGTAAGGTAAATCTTTGCTTTATTGTCATTGTATGTTACATATGTACATTGCTAAAGCATAATTTTAACAGTAACGAGAAATAAAAAAAAATATTCAAGTTTTTTTACTTTGTTTTGAGGTATTTGTGGTTATAATGGTGGAGGAAGCAGTTGTCCTTTTGTACAACACAGATTGATAAATTTTGCAGTTTGAAATGCCACATCTTTATTTTCAGTACAAAGTAAGGTCCGTGCAAACTCTTTGTGATTAGAAGGAAGGTCTCCTATCGATGATTTTAAGTTTGCAAAGAATACTTTCCTTTCGATTTTGTAATTGTTACAAACTGAATAGAAAATGTTTTTCATCTTTAACCGAATTTGTGGTGCAAAAGTGATATAAAGGACATTTTGTTCAAGCTTCAGTCTACTATATCAACCTGTTTCTACATGTTGGTTGTGGTTGCTTATCTTCAATCTTATGTATAGTTTTCTTGTAGCTGAATTCTTTCTAGGTATTTCTACTTTCAAAAAATATGTTTTCTTTTAATTGGTGGCAAAGTCTAATTTTTCTGAATGTTTTAAAGCTTTCTTTTTTAGTTTGAAAATGTTGTTTTATGTTAGTGATGCAAGACTGTGGTAACTACTTTGACCCTTTGTTTTCAAGCTTTTGGGAGTTCTCATTCTTATCGTTTAGATATAAACAATATTTTAGAATTCATTTCATAAGTGAAATTTGAAGAGAAAATCTTTTTATCTTCAATTTCGATGCCACATTTGATGCATTTTTTTAAACTTGAGATTAACTTTTCAAACAGCAGTTTTCTCCCAGTACCCAAAATCAAATTTTGATGAGATTGGATAGGTAGGTTGGAGCCATTTGATTCAGGGACTTGTTCGTGATAAGGAGTGCCATTGAAGTTCCATTAAAAGAGAATTATGATGTTGCAGAATCTCCAGCAGCAGTAGATAAGGCGAGCGCAGGCATTCTGGATTCTCTGGAGCTTGTTGATGGATGAATCAGGCAGATCATAAAGAAGGCTGTTACACTAGTCTAGCCGGCCTGTAATAAATGCTTGAATGAGGATTTCAGTATGATGACTGCTGGGAAACTTTCTAAATGTGTCTGATGTTATATAAGTTGAAAAATGCTGAAGCAGAAGTGTTGTTTATGTGTGTTGTCATGGTGAGGTCTTGAACAATATCTACAGGATGAATGCCAGCTACACAGATGTTTATCTTTGTGATTTTAATTATTTTGAGTTACTGTGGCGTTCCAAACAGTATGATTCCTGTTTTCTCGCTGTTTAACATCAGTCTGTCGCTCGTCATCAGCAACCTTAAGTCGTCTATACAGACTTGAGTAGCTGAAGCTTGGTTGGTATGGTCATTGGGGTTGTATGAGATATACAATTGCGTGCCATCAGCGTACAGGTGGCATCTGCATTAGGAAGATGAAACTCGATAACTTCAAACAGTTTGCTTACGTAGATTGTAAATATATATATATGTATATAGGTGTAAGGGTGAACTCAATAAAGACGCATATATTCTTCTGCTACTCTGAGTTTCACGCTTTCGCGATCTT